>JBBPMO010000004.1:0-159991 GCA_038090315.1 Xanthoconium stramineum
TCTGCCCGCCATACGATAGCGGCCCGAGTTGTACAGGATGATCAAGTCCACTCCACCGGCCTCCTGCGTCTTGGCACTGATGCCCACGCCTGCTCCCCCTCCGACAATCGCCTCGCCTCGGCGTATCGAGCTTCTCAGTCGCTCCAGTGCTTTTTCGCGTCTAGACATTTCGCTGGTGACAGTCGCTCGTCTCAGGCATGTGAACCATTTATGTCATCTCCTCGGCTGACATAAACTGTACCACGACCTGCTGAGCCGAATTTAATGCCTACTTTAATCCGTCCAAGCCCCAATGTCGTCTCCCCCAGTCATAGCGGTCGTCGGTACCTGTGATACCAAATACGAAGCACTGTGCTACATTAAACATACTATCGGCATAAACGGATTGTGCAAAGCCATTCTCATTGATATTGGCAGCTACGACCCCCCTGAGCATGACCACATCGATATCAGCCGCTCGCAGGTGTTGAGCGTACTGTCCAAGGATGCCTTGAACTTCTCTTCTCGCGATACCTCGCTAGAAACCATGACCCGTACCCTCACGACAACCCTTACCCGCCTCTATGCCGAAGGAAGCATCGCGGGCGTCATCGGTGCGGGTGGCTCTGGAAATACCAGTGTCTGCGCCGCCGCATTCCGTGACGCCTTCCCCATTGGTTTTCCAAAGCTGTTGGTGTCCACCATGGCATCAGGAGACACGCACCACTACGTCGGCGAGACCGACATGACGATGATGTACTCGGTCGTGGATATAGCGGGGATGAATGCCCTACTTCACACGGTACTGGGCAACGCTGCTGCTGCCATCGCTGGTATGGCGCTCCGATCATCCCTCAGGAAAGATGATGCCAGTCCGCAGAGACGCAGCGTTGCCGTCACCATGTTTGGTGTCACTACTCCATGCGTCCAGGTGGCCACGCGGCAGCTCGAAGAACTGGGGTACTCTGTCGTCACCTTCCACGCGACAGGGTCCGGTGGGCGGTCGATGGAGAGGCTGATCCGGGAGGGATACTTTGTTGGTGTCTTGGACCTCACGACGACGGAGCTCGCGGACGAGCTCGTCGGCGGCGTCCTCAGTGCCGGCCCGAATCGTCTGGAGGCAGCGGTCGACAAGGCCATCCCCCAGATCGTGTCAGTCGGCGCGCTGGATATGGTCAACTTTGGCCCCGCCTCGACCGTGCCAACGGCGTTTTCTGGCAGACGGTTCGTCCGTCACAATGCGTCCGTTACGCTGATGCGTACGTCGCCTGAGGAGTGCAGAGCTTTGGGGCAGATTATCGCGAACAAGCTTAGAAACGCGTCACCAGCCAGGACGCGTGTGCTTGTCCCTCTGCGAGGTTTCTCCGGGATCGATGTAGATGGAGGTCCGTTTTGGGACGCGGAAGCAGATGGGGCGTTATTGGATGCATTGCGTTCTGCAGGATTGGACTGTCCCATCGAGGAGTTGAACACTAACATCAACGATCCATCCTTTGCTGCTGCCGCCGTAGCGTCGCTGCATAGGTTAATTCAATCTATAGACCATAGTTCCTAGTACATAGACCTCTTATTGGTAGGCTGAACTTAGTGTGCAAACATATGGAAACTGTAATAATTACAACGTAACAAGCAAATGGATATCCAAGTCCATTGACCGTGCCCATGGCTGCTTGTAAATCTGAACGGGAGACGGTGGGTAACGTGTTATACAAAGATGGAAACAAGACATCAGAGATGAGAGAAAAGATGGGACAGATTGGAGCAAAAGAAAAGGGCGTCGTGGTTCGAATAGAATGAAAATCTATCACGAATCGTTAGTACTTTTCGCACTCGATACCATGTGATCGTAGCGATTGTCTCAGTTCAAAATTGTACCCCGCCCATATTCATGTAATTTTGCCCCCCAGTGGGCCCTGGACTTGGGTGCCGCATGACATTTTGATGCATGGCCTGTGTTTGTGGAATGCCAAACGGAGAACCCATCATGCCCATTTGCATCTGCATCTGAAGCATGGCAGGCGTCATTGTGGCTGCCATGCCTGGTGACATTGCGCTGTACAACGCAGCCGGGTTTCCCATGTTCGCCATCGAATAAATCGCCTGTTGCTGTTGTGGGTTCGGGGATTGGGATTGGGGTGTCGAGGCATCGGATCCGGTGCCTGACCCAGTTGGTTGTTGAGTTTGCATTTTTTGCATGGCTTGTACCTTTTCCGAATTCAGTACCTGCGAGCCCATGAGGCAACAAAAGACATACTTCATAAAATGCAAAATCTTGCAAGAGCGATGTCCTAGCCGGATGAGTGTGGAATATGCGGAGCATCTCTTGTCCAGCATCTGGCATGAGTTCTTGAGTATCACGAGAGTTGGTGACGGGCTTGCGTTCGGCGGTGTTGCTATGTACGCTGATCAGTGACACCTTGATGGGACATCAAGAGCACGAACTTTAAGCGTATGTGACGCAGGTTTGCATTAGGGATGTCGCGAACGAAGATCCACCGAACTTTAAAGACACCTTTCCACTTGTCCGACGCCCAAACCGTACTACTCCGTGTATAGTCGACCTACCAAGCGGGGTGAGCGACCATTGGAATGTGAAGTACAGACCAACGTACAGGAGTCAGCATTTCCGCCATCCCGCAAAAGTGACCACTGTCGCTGAACGTTAGAGCACTGGAAAGGACTGCGTACACCGCACTCACCTAGCATTGACGCTGAAGAAGAGGTAAATCGGGCCTCTTCCGCCACACTCCTTGAAAGCCTTATCAAGGCGCTTATTTCCTGGGTCCGTGGAGCTCCAAATTTCATATTTGAGGGACTTGTGTACGTCATCTTCAGTGTACGACTTGATGACAAAGTATCGGGCCTGTAACGGGACTATAGCTCAGGCATATTGAACATTTATAGAAACGTTACCGACAAATTGTGGTCGAACATCGAAATGCTGTGGGTTATATCCCTTGGTAGCAATCAGCGTTGGGAGATCGACGGGTGAGTTAATGAAGCCAGTCAATGACTGGAGATTATTGTCGGTCTGAGATTGTTGCATTTGGCCCTGTCCGAAGCCCAAACGAGGCGCCTGCATCGCGCTCATCTGATTGAGATATTGTGGAGGTATGGGCGGGACACTAGGGATGCTGCCTTTTTGACCTTGGTTATAAACATAATTCAGGCTCGAATTGGAGGTGCGCTCGGCGAGGTGTGTTTCTCTCTGATCCCAAGAAGTTGCTACGGTGCTATCGCTCGTGGACCCACGCTGTGATGGTCATGGCACATGACATCCGGTAGGACTTGAAACACTTACCGAGCGTCCAGTCGGCGTCTTCCGACCCTCTAGGTCGGTGTTCAGCTGGAGCTTCCGCGAAGTTCCGTTGCCACTTTGCATAGTGTTTTGACGCATGCTTCCCGGAGAGAGAGGAGGGGCTTGAGTCGAGTTGAAGCGGGGTGGTTGTGCTGACTGGCCCCCTTGGAACGCACCGCCGTTCGAGTACAGTTGATTGACATTGTTAAGTTCCATGGTGGATAATGCACGAGCGACGTCGTCGACACTTGAGACGCCTTGTCCTGAGAACGTGCCACGGGGTACGCCAATCGGCACCTCCGGAGTACCCCATGGGGAAGCACGCCCGATGGGGCTGGTAGGGTACTGTGCAGCCCCTTGACTACTATACTGCTGCTGATTTGGAGGAGGGGAGCGCGGTGTGAAGTAGGACTCGTCGTCGTACGGATTGACGAGCTCCTTTTCTTCGTTATACTCTTCCTCCTCGGGATCGGGGGTGCCCGGAGTCTGTCCTACGGTATGAGTATGCCGAGAGCCTGTTTGCTGCAACGTTCCTGCACGTTTGAGGCTGGAAGCTTGCATTTGCCTCTGGGCGCCGTGGGTGAGACTCTGGTGACGACGCACGCCAGAGGAAGGTGGGGGCGGAGATGGGACATGGGGGGTTGCGAACCGGGGGGAGAGGGGAGATGGGTTGGCCGCAGAGGTCTGATCTACGACTTGTTGGAGGGGGACCTGTTCGGAGGTGGGCGTGTTGTGCTGGGAGGACGACGTAAGTAAGGATCGGACGCGGGTACATTGAGTACAAGGCCCACCTCGTCTTCGTTGTTAAAGCCCCGCATTTCACGCTCCCAGTCCTCGTCGTCGCCGTCGTGACCAGCGATGACGGATAAGCTATTCATAGTTCGCGGTGTCGAATTGCCGGGTTGCCTTGATGTAGGGCGGACAGCTGGGAGATGGGAGATGGGGTGAACGACAAGGGCAGGGATAAGGGCGACAAGGGCAAACCTCTCTTTGAGTTGGTAGGCAGGGAGCTCTGCCTGTGGAGGGAGGTTTTCTCGCCGACGGCGCCAACACCGCCGACCCAGTCTTCGTCGACGGGCTCATCGTCGTTCCAGAGCTGCTGGTCCTGAGACTCTTCTGAAATGGTAGCGCGTGCGCCTGCCCTTGCTGTGCGAGACGCGGCGGAGATGGTATGGTGGCGACGGACGCCAGTGGAAGGGGGAGAAGCAGGGATAGGCGGAGGGGAGATGTTGTGGGACATGAATTTTTTTACGTGGAGGGAGGAAACGGCAGGTACCTGGAGAGGTTCGCACCCTAGGCCTCCGCCACATGACAACTTGAACACACGCAAGGATATTGATTAGGGCGCAAACAAGTATATAGACAGCAGTAATCCAGGTAGTAGTATGAACATAGGACAAGTACGCTAGCGGTGGTATTGTGGTAGCATGTCAATCAGGCATTCTCAGGCACCAGACCAGGGGTGGCCAACAGGACGACAGCGATAAACTCGGTGACAACGGCAAATGGGTACCAGAATGCTTCGTTGTTCTGTTTGTATATCTTGTCGGCTGTTGCGGTGAAGAAGGCTTCGCGTGCGACAAGGAGCAGAGAAATGACGAGAAGGATGTAGAGACCAAACCTGGCGCCGATCTGGCCAGTGGACCCACTGTAACCATCCCCTGCAAGAGAAGATGAGAAGGAGAAGCGAGTGGGGAAAGCGGCGCACCTGAAAGCTCAACGCGGGCGAGGAAGAAAGTCTGCAGGAAGACGAGGATGGAACAGACGAGGAAGATGTATACGCCAGCCCTGCGGAGGGTGTTCCCGGTGTTGACGGAGCTCACGGTGGAACCCAGGCTGCTCTGGATGGCACCGGAGATGCCGAGGGCGACGGCGGCGACCAGTGCGATGCGGAACAAGAAGTGGTGGCGGAGGATGCGGGATATGGGACCATTTGGGGGGTTTTTAGCTGCAGCGACGCTGTGGAGGGGGTGAGGGAGGAGGGGGAGGGAGGTGTGGGGTGGACATACCGGGCTGCGACAAGGGTGTAGGTAGAGTAGAGGAGACCGAAGAAGCCGATGTTGTACAAGATTTCATAAGCAAGGAACACGTGCACGTTGTCGGCGTCGGATTGGTTACTCGCGAGGAGTGCACGGATGATGAACGCGGCGACACGGACTGGAAAAGAAAAGATGTCAGCGTGGAAAAGACAAGCTCAGTGAGAAACACGGACTGGCACAGAAGAGGGTGATGATGATGTAGACATAGATGGGTCGTGACACGGCCTTGAAGAAGAAGTAGACGAAGAAGGGGAAGTAGAGAATGGCGAACACGATCGCTGCCGCGAGGGACTTGATCCTGAAGGCGGCCGCGTAGTCGAACACCATGACGGGAAGTGGGGAACGAGACTCACTTGAGAGGGTCTTTATACGCGAACGAGGCGGTGCACTGAGTACTGAGTGCTGATTAGCCGAGGTCGTGCGGCGCGTCTTTGCCAGTGGGGATGTACCCAATCACCCCCATCGAGTTTGCTGCTGCGCTCGGACGTTGTCTTCCATGCCTGTCCGGCCCTCGCATCGCGATCGCCAACTCGGCCGGCCCGGACTCGACCTGTCTGTTATTCCTCCTCCGCCAGCTGTTCCCCCCGCACGCTCTGCTGTCCATACATGTCGTGCACCACCTCCAGCCCGCCTCCGCCCACATGGCCGACACCGCCGCCGACAACGCCCGCCACCTCGGAATCCCCCACCACGTCGCGCACATCCCCTGGGGTGTCCTTCCGTTTCCCCCCATCCCCACCGCCGGCCCCGTAGAACGCATTGCACGCGACGCCCGCTACAACCTTCTCTTCCACGCAATCACGCGCGCCCGTGCACCATTCCTCGCGCTCGCGCATCACGCCGACGACCAGCTCGAAACCGCCATCATGCGTCTCGCACACGGGTCCACCCTCCTCGGAGCTGCTGGAATGCATCCATCCCGGAGATGGGGCATGGGCTCAGATTCCCCTCTCGCCCAGTTTGGTCATCATGGTCTCAACACCTTCATTCTACGCCCCCTCTTGTCCTTTCCAAAGGTCATCTCTTCCCCCTCCTCACCATCTCTCTCACCCATATCATGCTAGGACAGGGTCCTCGACACGTGTCGCGCCCACCATCTACAATACGTCAACGATCCGACAAATTCGCAGCCACACATCACTCCCCGTAACGCCATCCGTCAGTGCCTACGCCACGATCCTCCATTCTCTCGCCCGGTCCCATTCCCTCCCACAGCGCCCATTTCCTTCCACAAAATTAAAAACGTCACCTTGTTGCTACAATCTACTGTGCCTGACTTCGTTGACGAAAAGAAGCGTCTCTACACTGCCGTCACAAACCTCGCCGCCAGGGCAGAACACGTTAATCGCAAAGGCATGCTTCTGATATTGATCCCACGTCCACATCCCTGCTGACATGCTTGCATTAGTGACGTCGCATCTCTCCCAACATGCCTTACCTTCTCCGATCGGTACCCTCCTCCTCCCATCAACCAAATTGCATGAGAC
Organism: Xanthoconium stramineum; assembly: GCA_038090315.1. Taxonomy (NCBI): domain Eukaryota; kingdom Fungi; phylum Basidiomycota; class Agaricomycetes; order Boletales; family Boletaceae; genus Xanthoconium; species Xanthoconium stramineum. Next base: position 6,804 of record JBBPMO010000004.1, read on the forward strand.
CACTGACCCTGATATTCGTTTCGCACTCGTCTTGCGCGTCCTTCGTTATGTTTCGTTCCACCCCTGGGGCTCTCTCCGCGCAGATGCCGACAGACGACAGAGCAGTATACATCGCATCGTTCGCGCCCTATGGTCGTCAGGCCCGCAGGACAAAAACAGGTTCACAGCCGGTGGCGGCGTGCTCTGGACCCCTGCCATATACAATCCCAACAAACCACTCAGGGTCGGACATCTGTGCGTGCGCTCAGCACTGGGGCCTGACGACCGCCTCTGCTGGCTGGCCTCGCGAATACCCCCCTTTTCCAAGAATCCACAACAGGGCGCCGGATCCCCGACCAAGCTGGCGATCGACCTCACCGAACAGCTCGGTGCCGCCATAACCTCTGGGACTGCCGATCCTCTTCAGGTCCTTTACGACTGCCGCTTCCTGCTTCACATCGACCCACTTCGGATGCCAGCGCACATCAAGTCTGCCCTGCAGAAACGCGACAAGACAACATCAGTCAAAATCCTGCCGTTCACCCGGTACTATTGGCCTAAAGTCGTCCTCCAGCGTGAATCACATTCTGATCAGATTTTAGCTGCGCCGCAGGAGAATGACACCCTGGGCGCAGCAAGATCCCTGTTGTGGATCTCGATTCAGTGGGTCCGCCCGTTGGATGCCACATGACCACAGTAGTTTAAGGAGTCTCAGACTCTGGCATATAGCAAAATTGAATTCGTGCAGACCACTGCCCCAGTGCCACATCTCATAGACCCGCTCATGAGTAGGAACGTAGACGCACGTCGTTGATGGGTTTGATAGTTTGTGGTGGCGCGGCACCACCATCATTGGTATGATATCGCCGTCAAACTTCACGTTCGGACCGTTGATTACACAAACGTTGCTTGTTGCGATTCGTTCGTTTTTGAATTTGAAGCTCATGTTTGATCATACCCGGTACTTGGCCAGGACCAGCTCCTTTGAGACTATCAGCGCCTAGTTTAACTACATGGTATGTACTCCAGAATGTGCTGCCTCATTCCACTCATTCCACCGGCACTGAAACCAAATAAGTCTATACTCTTAAGACCCGTCGGAAGAAACTTTGACGTTCCGAAGGTCCCTTGTCCCAACATTTACAGGGACGCACCGCATGTGGTCAAAAGTCAAATTTGATACTACGGTTCTCCATCTGTCAAGGGAGCAAACGTATTCGTAAGGCGCAGCTCGGCGGTCGAAAACACGGCTTACAGTAATCTCCCCGCCCCGATATGAGCCCCGCTTCTTCTTATTTTTCTCCTTGCGGAATCCAGCGCCGCGCGTCATGATGAGGTCGTGATGCGCGCGTTGACCGTAATCATTCGCACCGCCGCCCTGTGCCGAGGGTGAAGGACTTCGCCTATGGTGATAAGTCATTACTTACCCTCGCCTCGAAACCATTGTTCAGAATCGTTTCGGCTGCTAAATTCTGGACTTGAATTCGCTGGAAGCGTTCATTGACTTTCGGAGGTCGCTTTTCTTTTTGCTGCGCAGCCCTTGCGATTTGGGGCGACTCGGTAGCCACTGTGATCGTCACGGCAGCTCCATTTTCCGAGGTTTTGCGCTTTTTTGCGACATGTGCATCCTCTCTCCGTTGTGGTTCTGGTTCTGGTTCATCTTCGGAATCTGAGCTTGACTCTGAACTGTTCGAGCTCTTTTCCTCGGAAGGTTTCGTCCCCTTCGGTGGAGCCTTCTCGTCTACGTTCGCACTCGCTTCGTCTTCGTCACTTGAATCAGAACCACTGGAAGAATTGGAGCTGCCAGAGGACACCTCAGCATCGGAACTATCTGAAGCGGAATCCTCGGAAGAACTGTCTGAATCAGAACTACCCGGTTCAGGATCCTTGTCCTTTCCCTTGGTCGATTTCTTCTCTGGCATCTGGGAGGTTTGTTTGGCTATCTCCTGAGAATTCTCTGCAGCTAAAATGTCGATAAACACCGAGAAAAACGGGAGGACGACGCAACGAACCTGATGACAACGTCGCACTCGTGTCACGTTCGGCACGTTTCTGAGGCAATTTCTCGGCTTTGGGTTCCTCGTCCGAGTCGTCACTGCTGTCTTCACTATCGCCGGTGCTATCATCCTGAGGTGTTTTCTGGGCTTTGGTATCCTCTTCCGAGTCGTCACTGCTGTCACCATTATCGCTGGTATTGTCGTCGTCGTCGTCATCTTCACTTCCAGAACCTGGGATAGCCTAAGACAATGAATAGCGTCAATTGATCAGATATATACCCGAGGTATCTTCTGAGCTGATCGAAGTCAGCACCCGGCACGTGCACGACGACTCCGCTGGACCACCCACCTTGAATCAGAACCCGAGCTGTCTTCTTCATCGGATGAGGAATCTGGTTCCAAGTTTCTAATAAACCTCGATGTGAACGACGCAGGAGAACCCACCATCGGAAGATTCAGATTCCTTGGACGAAGCTAGTGTAGACACTTAGTCGCGACCACAAGAAGGCACGCATACGTACAGTCCGCGTCACCACTAGTGCTCGTGTGATTGACGCGTCCCTGTGAAGTAGACTGCAAGGATGACTTACGATTTGGTGCTTTTCTTTCCCCGCCATTCCTTGACGATGTCCTCTAGCGGTGGTCCTTCTTGTTCTATGTCATCACGGAGGACGATGAAGGTTTTCGCTGCCTTTTTGACGGCCTCGGCGGCTTTCTTTTGGGATTGTTGCTTCAGAAAACGATAAATTAGAGTGTACGTTGCTGTGGAGCTGTTTTCGGTCGCGAGCGCGAGGTCGACGGCTGGCAGAACGCACCAGCGATGTTTCCTTCCATGAAATCTAATAATTCATACGATCGAGGTGAGTGGTGAAAATGAACGGGCCGATTCCCACATCTAGGGTCGTTGTAACAATACCGCAATGAGCACTATCAAGGGCCCTTCCGCCAATCAACACGACGGATCATCCCTCCGGATTGCCATCGTGCACGCCAGATGGAACAAGCTCGTCATCGAAGCCCTCGTTGCGGGCGCCGTCTCAAAACTCAAGGAATCTGGCGTCAAGGACACCAACATCGTGGTACAGTCCGTGCCGGGTAGTTTTGAGCTACCCCTTGCATGTTCCAAGTACGTCCTGCTCCATCCTACCGTCTGCGTACACTCAACGTTTACGTAGAGTTATTTCAGGTTCCCAAGTACAAGCTAAATCGTCTGCTACGGATTTGCTTGGGCTCAACCAGCCCGCAGCCAACGACCCCCCTCCGACGGACCTGCCTAGGCCGTTTGATGCGGTCATCGCCATCGGTGTGCTCATCAAGGGTGCAACTATGCACTTTGAGTACATTTGCGACACCGTTTCCCATGCGCTGATGAGGGTTCAGCTGGACACGGGCGTTCCAGTCATCTTTGGCGTTTTGACGGCCCTCAACGACGACCAGGCGTTGGAGCGTGCGGGGATCGGTAGAGGGGAGAATAAGGGCCACAACCACGGAGAGGATTGGGGATCGGCGGCGGTGGAAATGGCGACACGCTGCAGAGGATGGGCAGCGGGGTCGTTTGAGTAGAGTGGAAAGAACAAATATCTTGTACAAATATACTCTTGTCGTTGCGCTGCAACGTTGAACAACGACACATCCATCCGAACATCTCAGAAAACAAGATGAAGAAAAAGGTATACGTCGGTCATTTCACGCATGGAAATGTCTGACTCTACTCCTTCGTCAAGGTGCTCTTAATGGGTGCATCGGGGAGCGGAAAAACCTCCATGCGATCCATGATTTTGTGAGCCAGACCTACGTACCAGGCACCTCAGTTGACAAAAGCCTCTGAGTTAGTTCCAACAACCCAGCTTCTTTAACCTCGCGTTTAGGTGCCACCATCGACGTTGAGCAGAACCACGTTCGGTTTCTTGGTGACCTCATCCTCAACCTGTGGGACTGCGGGGGTCAAGACGCATTCATGGACTCGTATCTTTCCACGCAGCGCTCCACCATATTCTCGCATGCCGGCGTCATGATCTACGTCTTTGACGTAGAAAGTCGCGAAATGGCCAAAGACCTGGAATACTATCGCGACTGTCTTGATGGTTTGTCGCAGTTCAGCAAAGACGCGAGCGTGTTCCTCCTAGTCCACAAGATGGATTTGGTTCGCGACAGCGAACGATCCGTCGTCTTTCAACGAAAGACTGCAGAGCTGGAAAAGGCAAGCGGGGATTTCCCTGTCAAGGTGCTCGGGACAAGCATCTATGACGAGACCTTGTACAAAGTACGCCAAAATCTGTCTCTTTGACGCATCGTGTCTCATGCGCTATATCGCAGGCTTGGTCGAGCATTGTCAACACGTTGATACCTAATGCTCGAACCCTCAATAAACACCTACGGATATTTGCGGAAGCTTGCAGCGCGACGGAGGTTATCCTCTTCGAGCGGGCCACTTTTCTAGTTATCGCAACGTCATCGTCCTCCGATGTGTCTGACTCTGTAGTGACCCATTCATTGGATCCAAAACGCTATGAACGTACCTCGGAGTTAATCAAGGCTTTCAAACAGTCATGTTCGCGGCTGCGCGAGGAGTTCCACTCCCTGGAGATGGAACTCGCGGAATTTACCGCGGTCTTGGATGAAATGACAAAGAATACCTACGTCCTGGTGGTGGTTCACAACCCAGTCGTCGGTAAGGAGGAATTCGAAAGAATCTTCCGGTCCGCTAAATTGCCCACCCAGAAACCGCAGCAATCAAGATCAACATTCGGATGGCAAGGAAGAAGTTCGAAGAGCTCCAAGGAGATACATTAATATCATAAAGTGGATTGTCACCGGGCGTCAGGCGCTGTATCTTATCATGACACCTTACCAACTTCGACGCCAAGACAGGAGAAGCAGCAAGGACGAAGAACGAATGCATCGGTTTGGGCGTTGAAGCCGAGAGCCTGAAATACTGGTCTTTTACAGATACCAACGATTCACGGACGCCTTGCATGCAAAGTTCAGTAGGCCCTTCATACATATTGGTTGCTTAGCAAGGGGGAGTCACAAGGACTGAACGTGGTTACACCGGTAACACTTTTCCATTGGTATCAATGTACTAGGATATCATGTATATAATGATACTCAAGCAGCCTCCCTCCCTCTATTCTCCAGTACATCTGCATTCACCTCTTGGGTATACACGTCTTGGTGTATGAGATGTTCTACGCCCGAGTACTGGACCAGCGTTCCCACCAAGACCTCGTCTTCTCTGGCAGATATCCTCGTGTACTCGACGATGGACACGCCCGTGTTCCAACAGGGACCAATCTCAACACCCTCCCGACAAGTCACCAGCCCATTTGCTTGCAACGCAGAAAGAAGGACCGCGATCCAGGCCCCATGCGAGACTACAAGAATGTTGTGCGGCTGTGAGATGGGGGAACCCCGGGCCGTCTCGAGGGTGGAAATCATGTACTGGACGATCGATCTTGAATACCACGCCAAACACCTTGCGATAAAGTTGGGCGTCGTCTCCAGCGATGGTGCCGGTTTGTTCCTTCGTCCGATTTCCCCCTGCAATTCACCCATGTACTAGTGCGCCGACGACGGACATCGAAACTGAGTACGCGTGATGAGCTCGAGATGCAAGCAGCGCAGACGTACCCGTTCTCGGATCGATGCGTCCAGCTCCAAAACGGTGTCCGGATGGTATTGCAGAATGCATTCTGCGGTCTGGGAACAGATCAGTTCGACTTGGAGGCCGAGAAGTCTTGATGTTATTACCTTGGATGCCCTCCGAAGATCGCTACTGAATGCCCTTACAAACGGAATATCTTTGAGCGCTTCAGCTGCCAACATTGCTTGCCTCAACCCGGTCTCGTTGAGCGGGACATCCAATTGACCCTGTATCCTGCGTGTTCTGTTCCATTCTGTTTCACCATGTCGCACGATATACATGCGGAACTGGGCTGCCATCGGAGAGACCGGAACAAAGAAGCTTGTGTGCACGTGTGAGCGCCTCTGTACAGTAACAAAAGCTATCAACGGGGTTGGTGTGACTGCTAAGTGCGAGCTTTGTTGAAGGGCATTGTCTACCTGAACCACTGCCAGCACCCCGCTTATCACACTAGTGAGTTAATTTCCTGCGAAATGCTGCTAATTCTCCCGTCATCGAATCCAGATCGGATGGCGCCCAAAACACCTTTCAGTTCCGTTACTTGTGTGTGCTTCAGTTCAAGCGCCGTGCCTTGATCTCGGGTTTCATAGATCTGAGTGGGTCGCGATTAGTCAATTTCACAAACAGAAACAAGGAAGGTTCACCAAGTTTCCAAGCGCAACGGAGGCCCGATAAACTACCTCAGGATCCTCCTTTTCTGATCTGAGCACCTGCGGAGAGTGAGTAAAATGATTTCGCAGAAAATGGATTCAACCTTGAAGATAAGAGAGAGACATTGATCGCGCGTCGTTACACCAGCGGGTGTACGTAAGCGAATGCATGAAAAGCTGCAAGGTACGCTTGAGTCGCGTCACTGATGTCCATATGATAAGGACTGACTTAGATAATACCGACGCCAGCGCTACTCGCTGTGGTTTGGAGAGGAGAGGGTATGGTGCTTGACTTAGTGCCTCAAAGATCTGGTGAAGCAGTCAGGAAGATGTCGAAAAAAAAGAGACAGACTTCTTCACCTGTTGAACCCATTGCTCATCGTTTATTTGAGTGCTTTCTTGGAAGTAGTTGGTGATGGTGCGCAACAGCAATAACACATTCGTCTCCTGCGGCTTTAACATCGGGCCTTCGCGAGATACAACCGACGTCCAATCTGACGCATTGAATAGGCAGTCGAAGAATTTCCCGCGAACTTCGAGGGAAGCTAATGCGTTAGCGCAGTGCGCGACCACCAAACGACAGAGATCCATTACTATTGCCGGTATTTAGTTAGACTTTCGAGGATTGGCTTGAACTTTCACACGCACCAGGAAATCTTTGAGCAGCTGGCCAGCGATTCAGGATGGACGCGATTGCTTCAATATGCGGTCCACTTGGTGTATTGGAAGTAGGGGTCGCCAGGTCTGAAGTAATGTGGGATAAGAACGTGAACACTTCATCAATCAATGCCCGTTCCTCGGGGTGCATTGCACAAGTCACAGTTGTCTACGAACGAAACACACGCAACGGTCGTAGTGACATCGTAAAGAAGATTGTAACCGAGGCTTACCATTTCATTTCTGAGAGCGTCGTCGAATTGATACAGTTTGGCCCGCATGGCTGGTATATTGGATTGTTTGAACGTCACAAGAGTTTTCTATGAAAAGGTGGCAGTCAGTACATGAAGTAAACGCAATGCACCGCGAAACGAACAAAGGGAATTATCTTCGTCTGTGGGGATTGGAAAGCTGGAGGAGGCGATGTTGCATCCAAAGTACCAGAATAGCGAGATGCACCAGTATAAGGGTCTACATATGTAGATGTAGGTGCGGTTGACGGTGGTTGTCTTGTCGAAGGCTGATATCGCGATGCCCCTGTGGATTAGATGTGTACGATTGACTTGTCAATCTTGTGGGTGCAACGACGTCTCAAGGCTGACCTGTGAACGGGTCCACGTAGTCACTGTTACTGCCTAGATTGACCCCTGCCGTGTTCTTCTCAATGAATCTCACAACCTCATCTATGTAATTCGTTGAGATATTGTTTTGCTGTAGAAAGCGTTGGGCAGCTGTGTAAGGATTCTCTGGAGCATATAAACAAAGACTCGCTTGACCTATCACAGGTCAACTCACCGGAGACATTGTAGGGGAGTTTCAACGGAGGTGCACCTTCTTGCACATCTACATCGAATACGTAGTCATACTCTTTACCATTATAGAGCTGTTTACGGCCAGAGCCAACAGCATCGACGACTTCGCCGATCTTTTGCCAGCTAGAAGAGACAGAATCCCACTTTTCGCAGCAACGTCAGAGTCATCAAGGTGGCTTAATTAAATATGATTCACCTGGTGTGCCTCCACAATATCACCAATTCGAACCATCTTGACTTCTCCAGCCTTTTTCCCTGGCTTTGTTCATCAGTATACTAGATCGGAGAACGATCAGGGACTAACCTGGAGTACCCAGCGCTTCCGGACCAGGCAAATCAGCTTTCCTCACATCACCGACTTGTTGCGATGGGAGCGCTTGATTAGAAACCTGGTCCTCAAATGCTTTCCGCTCAACTTCACTGGCCCAACGATCTTCCGAATTGCTAAATACTCGGACAACACCATCGCTGCATCCGCTAACAATATCGCCGTTTGGCATGGTGGAAACAGACCATACAGAAATGGCAGGGTGTATTACAACTTGTGCACATTCTCCGTCTGTAATGGCCGTGCAGTGTTAACGTGTTTGTGTCTCTGAAGGCACAGAGATATCGCACATACCGCGCCAGATCCGCACTGAGCGGTCCTCTCCAGCAGAGACAAGATCACCATTAGGCAAAACCGATAAGCTGTATACGAAGGATGTGTGCCCCGACAGCGTGTAAATCAAATCGCCATTTATTGTCCATACTCGAACTTCGCTACAAATTTCGACGTCAAAAATGGACCCCGGATAAGATATGCGCTCATCCCACCTATCGTTGGAGCAGGATGCAAAACCGAGATCAGGTACTAATGCTAGACCACGGACAGCATCACGGTGACCTTCATAGGTTCGTATTGCTTTGCTTTGCATCCAAAGTTTGATGGTCTTATCCGCGGATGCTAAAGAAGAGTGTCAGAATGGCCAGCGACGTAAACAACGAAAATTTGACGGACCTGTCAAGAAATGCGAGTCCTCCAGAGCGAGCACTGCCCAGACTGACTGTTGGTGTCCCTTGAGATCGTATTGAAGTGTGAAATCTTTCCAAACTTTGGCGGTCCTGTCTCCACTTTATCTGATTCCGATTCATAAGACAGAAGACCGCTCACCTGTCCCACGAGCCGGAAATGATGATACCGGCTGGGCTGACATGGAGGGCACAGACGTTGTCTGTGTGTCCGACTAAAGAGTACTGGGGGTCTTCTTTGTTGGTTGAATCGAGGACAAAGATGTTGATGACCATGTCTTGCCCCCCAACGACAGCATATCCTAGCAGATGGTAAAACACGTTTCTATTCCGAATAGGGACGGAGTCAGACCTTGCGGTGCGTCCGCCGTTGGGAGGAGATACTCCACTGCATTGACAAATCTGGAACCTGATCGGAGGACAGAAGCGGGGGAGAATGATGAAGGGGAGGCTCTCAACCAGGATATCGCAGTTGAATCGCGCGACGCGGATAAAACCAGGTTATTCGTTGGTGATACCACTGCACGAACCTGGAATCACCGTCAGGAGTTTTGAGATTTGCAGATTGCATCCGATAGATGACCACGTACATCGGCGGAGTGGCTCAATAGTGTCGCTGAAAGTTTGTAAGGCATAGAATTGTAGAGATAGCGACTACGATGGATCGAGGACTAAAAACTTATTACGTAATCTAACTGTGTCGATGGCCGGGTGCAATGGATCCAACTACGGTGGAAATGACCCTAACAGCATTTGGCTCATCAAGCATGTCAATGAGCAGCGAAGGGAGATGAGGCATTGAATGATCGTATGAGAGAGCGGGTGGCAGGATGCTGGAGTGTGACCGCGACTTCAAATAAGTATTACCTTGAGCTGCTACCGTGATGGTCACCTGAAAAGAGCATCATTATGGATTTCCAACCTGGGAATGTGCCATATTTGCAATGAACATGTGGAACTAGTAAGCTAGCTGACAGAATAACGATGTACACCACCCTAACGATCCTACAGCCGTGATCAGAGCAGCAGGGAGATATGGGAGTGTAATACTATGCCATGCACCATTACTTCATCTCCTGCGAGGGCCTCTCGATGCAGGTGGTCGGGTGTAGCGTATCGATCACGACCAGTTGCCAAATCGTGAGGGGTTCATAATGGACAGTAAAAAGAAGACGAAACGACAAGGGGCTGCGCTTTAGGGCCGACACATCCGTACCATAAGTTAGTGCGTGGCGTCGAGAATCGTCTTTGGCACAATCTCGGCTACAATTGATCACTGAGCAGAAGACACAACATCATTATAGGACAGGGAAATGTCAACATGTATGAAAGTCGCGAGCTCATTTTCAGTCGCAAAAGTCCAATGCTGTTCCAATGGAGATTTTAAGCCTCTTCGTTGTCCTGTTGGGATCACTCTCAGCCTTGCGTTTCAAGTTTTCATTCGATTGACAAGCAAAGCCAAATGTAAGTAAATCATGAACATGTAGGGCTATATTTCTTTCCCACAGGATCCTTATGTGGCGACATTGTGGACAATGTACACGTAGATCCAGAAACGATCGGCATCCTTGGACAAGAGCGAACGGTCAGCAGGGTCAAGGACACCCTTCTGAACACAGCTCATGCACGACTCAGTATCGAATGACGATCATCGTGAGTTTTATTACTCGCCGCCTCGATCAAACTGATCCACAGCTCTCATCTACACCACAGGGCATGTGCGCTCTCTGTCGCTCTCTGTCGCCTTAAAGCCAATCCAGATACGCACGGAGTTGCCTGTATGTAGGCCACAGAAGTCAGACGGCAGGGAATCAATGTTTGAACTGTATCGCACATTGTTTTGGGTGTGTGTCGAGGTGGCAAAGGTGTGTTCTCCTGCCTGGTCTACTCTTGGCGAGGGTGCCTTGACGCTACCTGTGACATGACCGGCCTCAAGCAAAAGATGTTCATGACAGCACTTGAGCACATGTTGGTCGCAATGAAGGTCTGTTCTTTCTTCTACCTTTCCTTTTCCATCTTACGCTAGTTCTTTCCCTCAGACCAGTCTCCCGATCCAGAAATGATCAATGTCCTTGGATTCTGTATGCAACGGGGGAAGGGATATGGAATACATTGATGCATTAAGGTTGTGATCTTTATAAGAGCTGGCAGGACAGAATCGAGCACGAGCAGCTTGTGGTTGGTCTGCTTCCCCACGAGCCCTTTGCCTGACACCCAATTTGGTCTTTCGACCAAGACACATACATGAAACTATTTGGAATCCAGTTTGCTGGTCTGGCACAGGTACGCAACACCTTGGATGCAGTTGATGGTCACTAGATGTAATATTTACCAGAGTACAAGGAATGTCTGCAGTATGTGGAACTAAGCTCTAGACCAAGACCATTTCGGGTGGACAGTAATCACAATCTAATTCCAAGTGTTTCAACGTCTTGCACAAGACTCGCAGACCATCATCCTTTGTGATTTTCCGATCATTGCAGCCCTGTCCATCTACCGGGTCAGAGGCAGGCAAGCCTCTTGGATAAGAAACCTCCCCTTCTTTGCCCACCCAGTCGAAGTCAACAGTCACGTGTGCCCACTTGATGACCAAATTGACCAGATCTTGGCCACTAGAAACATATGGGGCAACAGGATCACTGGGGGATAGTTTCTCAGCAAGAGCCTCCAGGGGCACATTATGGGGCAACAGGGAGGCTGCATGTCGAGGCTCGTTGAGCTAGTACATGTGAGAGTGTAAGTCTTGTGGACATGTACCAGGAGCAAACTAACCTTCCAAAAGCTGAGATTTTGTGTGATTGGTGTCTCTAGAGCCATTGAGATGCGCTCAGTAATTGAAGGTTTGAGATCATCCCATATAGCAGACTGAGCCTGGTCATTTGTTAAGATGACACTTGCACATTCAACCAGCCTTTCATTGTCATAGAAGAACCACACTCTTTGCAGGGGTGCCATCAGTGTAGTAGGTGCTTGCTGTTGAAAGGGGACGGGTCTGAGATCAAAAGCAGCATAGGGTGTGGGTCTCCTAAAAATTAATTCAAAATTAATTCGTGCACAGCACGAGTAAGAAAAAAATCAGGCGGTCGGTGAGTAATAATTGCAGACCGCCCGGTCCGCTAGGTTAGGTTTTGAACTCCGCTAGGACCTAATCACTCCACTATATATATATATTTTTTAAATATTCTGTAAGCTCCGGTTGTTCACCCACGTGACCGGATTGTGGGAACGGACGTGCCCAAGTGGTTGCCTCATAGCCATTGTCTCTTCAAGCAATCGCTGAGCCAAATACATGGCCGTGTGTCGCGCATGGGCATGTTCGTACCACCTCACTCGCAACTCACGCTCACCGAGCAAACCCGACCGCTGCTCCTCCTCTTCCTCCTTTCCTCTCGCGCCTTGGGCGGGACGTGCGGTCGAGAGGGGCACTCTTATCGTCAATCGTCAATCGTCAATCACTCCAAAACAACATTACGCTGTTCCTTCTCTCCTATCATGGATTCGCAGGGCCTTCCCTCTCATCCTCTCCCTCGGGAGCTGTGCGTGCCCTGTCTGAGCGAGCGCCATCACGGACTGCATGCCATGTGGGAGCGCGCCGCGCCCAACTTGCCCCCTCAAGTTGCATGTCTGTCCAGCCACCTCACCGACCTCCTCTCATCAATCTATCGCCAAGATAAACGGAAGGTCGTCCTATGCAGATGGTGTGGTGGTGCGAGCCAACATGCTACCTCTTTGTCGTCCTCTCATCCGTTCATCGGTGGGAATTGATCTGTGCGGGAGCGAGCTGTGCCGTGTCTGAACGTGCACCATGCTCGCTCGATCGATCGCGAGTTGGGTTCCATGCGGGAGCGCGCCTGCCTGGGCGTGCCTGACTCGCTGCCCCAAGGTCCGTGCCCGTGTGGCCGCCTCCCCTACCTCCTCTCATTGATCGTTCGCCGAGCTGAACTGCAGGCCATACTGCGCAGATGGCGTGCCACCTCGCTTGCCGAGTCCAATACACCGCCGTAGTGGTGGTGCGAGCCGACTTGCTGCCTCTTTGTCGTCCTCCCGAGCGAAACCGACCGCCGCTCTACCACCTCTCCTCGCACCTCGGGCTGAACCATGGAATGTGCGGACGAGAGGCACGAGCACCAATTGCCCCGACGTCATGGTGTTCATTGCCTGGAGGATTTCACGTTCAGCGTAGGGGCATCCGTGCCACTTGATAAAGGCGTCTATTTTGGTGTAGCCCATGTCGTCGCCCGCATTCTCCGATTTTTCCTTCCACATCCAATTTGCATCTCCGAAGAGATCGCCACGCAAAATGTATTTGCGCGCGTCGTCACCCTACCCATCTGAACTGCCACATCCGTAGGTCGGATCGCTTGTATCGGGTATGCTCCCACGGGCCCCTTGGGGTAGGCAATATGCGAAGTCCGTGTTGTCCATCAAATCCCGCCTTGCGGATGACGAGGGACAGGAATCATCCCACAGTGCTCGAAGATCGCGAATGTCTGTTTAGTCATCTGAAGAGCGTTGACAGTCGTATTCCTGAGTACCGGTAAGCGCGATCTCAGTTGACGTTTCGCATCTGTCGGGTTAACATCACTCCCAAGGAACTTGGTCGCTGCCAAATGGTTTGACAGGAGGCGATCTTGATGGATATGCCGTTTCCTCTTTCTACTTCGGTCGAGTCAACAACGCAGTTCATATGTTTTTCAGTCCCGAACACTATGACCCTGCTTCATACCCGGCAGTAGAGCCCTTCAAGCTCGACAGACCCAGTACAATCGATGATTCTGTGACTATATCATTGAATATATCCTCTCGGATGTCGTGGTATGGCTGATCATTTTTACTGTTCCACGTCGCGATTCGCGAAGGTACTCATGCAAATGAACTACAGGAATTGATTTCCGGCAAACACATTACGATTGCAGGTACATTGACTTTCTGAACCCGAGATGCCCCCGTTCTTACAATCGTTGCAAGCAAGACATGTACAGTAACAATGTAACTCTAGGTCGAAGCGTGTCTTCATCTCGTTATGTAACTTACCCGCTTTACATATGTCAAAACCACTCACTATGAGGCCACTGACAGCACTGAGTATGTGTTAAGAAAAACTACTATCACAGGCAGGTTATTGTAGACTACGTAGACTGTAACACTAGATTGGAGCACATTCGGTTAACCATCACTCGATCCCAAACACCCTTCATATGCCACCATACGGGAAATGAAATCTCTCCATATCAAACAGACTCGGCCAAACTTGCTGCAACCTCGTTATCCCCTCCCATAGACCTCTGCTTGGTATACCCTGCGCGACGACATCATCGACCTTGTTCAGCACATTCGAGTTCGAGACGAAGATGCCAACGCGATCGCGAGACTCGTCTGGGAGAGCCACCCAAGCTACCAGACGCCTGTCATGCCCTCTCGATTGGTGGAACTACCCTCGGGGGCTTGGAGAACTGGGGGATGCGGATCGCCGTTTGACGCCCTGCAGAGACAGGGAGTGGGGACCAGCAAGAGTATCCATGCAGCTTGTGAGAGATACGCTCGAGAACAAGAATGATGCCATTGAAGAGAAACTTTTCGAGTGGTGACATCAAGGATGGCGTGCTGAGAGGTGAGACGGACGCATGCGTATCAGGAGCGGAAGATCGCCTCAACATACCTACTAACCACCGTTTTTATGAGGTGTCCGAGAACGGTGACGATGGGGTGCCTTGGCATAGATGTCAGGATACAACTTGACTCCATATGCGCTGCGCATCTGCATAGTATTGCGACCACCGGCAGAGTATATGAATGCAAATGAAAGGACGACGATATGGACGTGAAGGTGAAGAACCAAGCTCACAGGACGCCGTTGAGTCGACTGTGTTGTCCAGTTTCCACGTGAATGTTTTGACGTGATACATTGGGTTTATGATCTTTGTCGAATTTTTTGACCAAGGCACGCGCCTGGAACTGTTTGGAGTGGTACAATAACATCACAGGTCAGACAGCCAATACAACGCTAACACCAACATGCCAAGTAGTATCTACCAAGAGTACAAAAAGTGCCTTCTATAAGTGAAACTTACGGTAAACTCTAGACCAAGACCGAAAGACCGTGATGTCTGCAACGTCTTCTATAACTGAAACTTGAACTCTAGACCAAGGCCGTCCTAGGCTGACAGTAATCACAATCTAATTCCAGGTGTTTCAATGTCTTGCACAAGACTCGCAGATCATCGTCCTTCGTGATCTTCCGATCATTGCGACTTCGTCCATCTGTCAGTTCAGAGGCAAGCTGACCTCTCGGATAAGAAACCTCCCCTTCTTTGCCCGCCCAGTTGAAGTCAACAATCATGACTTTTTCTCCATCGCAAATGATGTTCGGGCAACGCAAGTCTCCGTGAACGAAATTCTTGTCATGGAAAGACCGGATGAGCACCTGCAACTCCTTTGCCCAGTCTCCAATCCGTGGACTAGATGAATGTTCTGAGATCCCGGAAAAGGACCCAGCAAATTCCATGGCTACGGCAAAGTAGCCACCAGGAAGCCTCTCGAATCCCAAGAGCTGGGGTGCTTTTCCACGGTCCGCACAAAACATGTGCAGTTCTGTTGAGTAACTACGCGTAAACTTGACCAGAATGTCTGTTCCGTCCACCAGCTTGGCATAGTAGAGAAGGCGGTTGGTGGAAAGGGAATGATATGAATCGACAATGTGAAAGTCGATGGTTGAACCAGAGCAAGGGTGGCATAGCCTCGAAATGACAGGCAAGATGCGATTTCGTACGAACGGGGGAGGAGGGTTGTCAACCAGTCGCGTACAGTCTTCATATATATGACCAAGTAAAACTGAGGCTGCTATGAAGGCGTCGTAGAGTGTTGTCTGGTCTTTACCGCCAGCGGCAGCCCGAATGCACGACAGCCCAGGTGTGAGGGAAACTAGGTGCCACCGACCATCTCCAACAAAGAGCATGGCATAGAACGTGATATATGGACCTAAACCGGTGCAAGATTGTCAGCTGTGCACGAGCGCAGACATGATATATGACGTGCCAATAACAGTGATTCCAAGACCTGGGACATTCCAGCCACTCATCAACGTCTTTGAATTTGCGTAAGACATTGCTTCCTCGGCCGAGTGAGCAAAATAGCCAGCCATCTCGATGTATGGAATAGCTTTGCCAATGCCCTGCTCAATTTTGAACTCGACGACACAACATGCTGCCTTGTGCTCGCCAAGAAAGTGGCCGTCAGAGAAAGCCCTCTCACCAATCTTCGCTGGTAGCAATCGAAAAGGCTTCAGATCAGCACGCATCTTGAATATCTCGTTCAAAGCATCTAGACCCATTTTCTGTCTAGAATATTCATCAGCATAGAAGTCGGTCATCCGGTCTGCAAATATATCAACAGCCAACTCTAGTTCTGCAGATTGCACATCCTCCGTTCCTGGAACATTCTTGCACCCCGAAACGATGTCGAGGAAGTGACCAAATCCTTGATATTGGAGTGCGATCGGTGGAAACCCAGAGTGAGGAGGCTGGTCGCCGGGGGGTACTTTTATGCTGTGGATATGACGGTGGTCGATGAGGCAAACATCATTGTCATGCCATTCACGAACACCTGATAGCTGTGCTGCATACGATGGTGCTTCATCTACAAGTTTGCCACGCTTCACTCTCCTCTCCGTGTCCTCTGCCACTTCTTCATGCTCACGCTTCCTCCCTTTCACCAAGCCTCAGCCAAGGAACAAGGGTTGATGAGACAAGACTCGCCTGTGGGGGTCCACCTGACAACCAGGTCGACCAGAAGACAGTCACTAGAAGCACATGGGGCGACAGGATCACTGGAGGATAGCTTCTCAGCAAGAGCCTCCAGGGGCACATTATGGGGCAACAGGAAGGCTGGGCGTCAAGGCTCGTTGAGCTAGTACATGTGAGAGTGTAAGTTGTGGACGTGTATCAGGAGCAACCTAACCTTCCAAAAGTTGAGATTTCGTGTGATTGGTGTCTCTAGAGTCATTGAGATGCGCTCAGTAATTGAAGGTATGAGATCATCCCATATAGCAGACTGAGCCTGGTCATTAGTTAAGATGACGCTTGTGCATTCAACCAGCCTTTCATTGTCATAAAAGAACCACACTCTTTGCAGGGGTGCCATTGGTGTGGCAGGGGTGTGAGTCTTGGCAGGCGGGGTAGAGAGAAGTGCTCACGCTAGTTTGAAAGGTACTTTGATGAAACAGTGCCATCAGACAGAATTAAAACCTGTCCAACATCATGTGAGATTTTTGAAGCTCTCATCCTACTGCACCTAGAATGGGTGTGGATGTTAGCACATACATTGACAGCAACGAACTCGACCTACTCTCACGTATGCATATTACACTTCCCCCGCCCGCCCGCGTCCACGTCCATACAACGATAACTCAGCATACAACACGTCGTTCCACAAGCCAAACAAATCGCTGCGTCGGGTCGGTTCGGGTCGGTACGGTACCGCACCGCGCACACCACATCAGCTTGTCCTGCCCGCTAAACAGATCGTCGAGCACGACCGGCAACCGCGCAAGGTGGTAGACCCCAGGAAAATCCAAGATCACACCATAGTTGAGCTGTGATGCCGCGTGCGAGTGGCCATAGTGTGCACATCAACCAGAGAGCGCGTTCTGAAGAGTGTCTTGGTTCGGGAAATCGGATAGCGGAGGAATGTGGAGCATCGTCAACAGACGCTGGTACCCGTTGTCGTCTGCAGCACCACTCGATGACGGCGTCGGGAACGCATTCGGCAGCACAGACCGACACAGAATCGCCGTGCGTCGCAGAAACGGCAGCATAAGCGCATACAGTAACATCTTGATCTACGCCTTGCTAAACATCTCGAGCACGAGCGTCGCCGTGTGCTCAAACACGGGCGAGTGGCGGACGACGGACATGAAAAATATCCGTACGTCTCCAAACAAGGACACGGCCTGGAGTAGCAGAGGATACGAGTACGACGTCAAAGACGTCCTGCTCCACTCTAGTAACAATCGTTTGATGATAGCCTGCTTCACCGCTTCCTTGCCTCCGTCCGGTCGTCCTTCCAGCTCGATCTTGACCAACGAAGCCAAACAGCCAAGCAAGGACCGCACCATCCGTACCTGCGTCTCCGGCAAACCATCCGCGATGTTGCCCCCAGCATTCCCACCTGTCCCGCGCGTTGCGACCTCGATCGAGGCAATCATATACCCGACAAGCACCTCCGGAAAATAAATCCCCAGACCCTCTCGCCCGGCTCCGGCTCCGGTCGCTCCCTTAAATACCGCATCTGTTGCGAAAACACCTTAGCCACGTCCATCATGCTGTCCAGCATCCTGAATGCCCCAAAGTTGTCTCCCCGAATAGTTGGGATCTTGCGCGCTCCAAAAGATGAACTCGCCCGTGCCGTTTCAGAACTGCAAGGAATATATCACTGTGTCGTGTTTGGACTTGAGGATCGAAATCCCGACCGCGGATCCAGTCGGGTATTTGATGGACGTTTCGACTTCCCTGTCGACAAGGAGGTACGCATCCACGATACACGGGTACACCGTAGCGAAGTGACTCCGTATAGGTAGCGTTAGCTGTCGAAAATGTACCATTGAGGAGATCCAAACATATGGCGAGCCTGTGAGGATGGGATCATGTGAGAACGGAGGCGTATATCTCCTTCAAACTGATGCGCGGTTTCTTCCAGAGCCAGATATGGTACAAAGATATCCAGTCGATCCTGCACGGGTTGGGAATGTCGTTGAGGAAGTCAGGAATGTGAGATGCAGAGCGGTTGGCATCTTCATCGGTAGGTCTGGATGAGAGTAGTTGCGCTGGGATGACCTCGCGGATGATAAGCGCATCTGGGCCAAGTCTACTGCGGGTGAGGTCGAGGAGCCATTCGATTATGACGACGACAATCTGCTCTCTGAAGGAGTCGTGCGCGCGCCGAATGGCGACGCCGATCTCGATTTTGGAGATGGTTTGAGCGATTTCCAAGAAGCGAGGGACGTTGGTATTCGTGTCGATGACCTCGCGACTGTGTTCGTCGATGGCGTGGGCCATCGCGGTGGCATCCTTGCGATCACGGTTTGTGGTGTCGCAGACGAGTTGAATGACTTCGTCAAAGGAATGCTTGTCGTCATTCCAGATGATAACGGAATATTGGTCCTTTTGCATGGGGTCCGCGGCAGGCTGAAGGCGAATGTCTGCTTCGTTCGAAGGCACGCCCGGTTCGTCTGGAGAGCAGTCGAGTGTTTCGAGGGGAAAGTCCAACGCATAAGCAATAGTGCGACTCATGTGTTCCCTAAAGTCTGGGGGAAAGGCGGCACGGAAGGGGTAATGAGAGATGGGCGGGATGTCAATGTCGGAGATGGACCTCGCCTGGACTCTTGGCCATGGATTTATGTCAGGAGCGGAAGGGGCGCGATCGGGGTCGTGGGGGAGTGAATGGAAGGGACATTGAATGTTTTGGGGTCATGCTTCGGCATCACCGCAGTCACAGCAGCCACCCGACTACTGAGCGATGAAGAAGTTGACGTTGTGGTCCCTGTGAGAGCTGGCACGGAAGTTCGTCGAGGGCACAGTCTCTGAACGGAGAGGATGAGGGAAGAGGAGAGAACGAGAGAAAAGTACTCACTTGCATCGGAAACAGCTTTCGCCTTTGGTGAAGATGTGACCTGGAACGACCTGGAACGACGGGTTCTTCTGAACCCGCGCCTGCAAATCCAGGTTCTACCTGGACTTGGGTGAGCGTGGCGTGCATGGGGAGACTGGAGTTTGAGAGAGGAAGAAAAAGATGGGTATACGGACCCCAGAAAGCGTCATAGAGCTCTCTGCGCGGGTCGCGGGCGTGAATAGTACGTATTTATATGATCCAAGCATTGTTTCGAGGACGAAACTTTCGGGCTGGCACGTCAGGGAGAGAGAGATGAGCTGCTACTGTGATGGCCGCCTGAAAAGGGCATCATTATGGATTTCCAACCTGGGAATGTGCTATATTTGCAATGAACATGTAGAACTAGTAAGCTAGCTGACAGAAGAACGATGTACACCACCCTACGATCCTACAGCCGTGATCAGAGCTGCAGGGAGATATGGGGGTGTAATACTATGCCATGCACCATTACTTCATCTCCTGCGAGGGCCTCTCGATGCAGGTGGTCGGGCGTAGCGTATCGATCACGACCAGTTGCCAATCGTGAGGGGTTCATAATGGACAGTAAAAAGAGGACGAAATGAGAAGGGGCTGCACTTTAGGGCCGACACATCTGTACTGTAAGTTAGCACCAAACCTTGCGTGGCGTCGAGAATCGTCTTTGGCACAATCTTGGCTACAATTGATCACTGAGCAGAAGACACAACATCATTATAGGACAGGGAAACGTCAACATGTATGAAAGTCGCGAGCTCATTTTCAGTCGCAAAGGTCCACTGCTGTTCCAATGGAAACTTTAAACCTCTTCGTTGTCCTGTCGGGATCGCTCTCGGCCTTGCGTTTCAAGTTTTCATTCGATTGACAAGCGAAGCCAAATGTAAGTAAATCTTGAGTTGGTTCTTGGGTTTGCGAGTTGAATCCTAGCATTTTGGTCGCTCCGTCCTTCTGTCCTGGACCGCTGGTGGGCTGCCTTTGAGTATCACTTTTAAAGGTTTTGGGAACGTCCGAAAAGTGCTTACATGTTTCCATCCACAAGACAGGATTCGACAATCTTGAAGTCGCAGGTAAGCTCACGCTGACAAACGGCATGAAGAAAGGCACGGACTCTATTTGTAAAGCCGAGAATACGATCCTCAACACGGGGTTCTGGGCAAAAGTAGTCGAGATACACCTTGCTTCTTTTGGATGAATGTAAGAAGACATATTTCGGTTTGTGCAATTCCTTTGGAGTTTTCTTCCCTTTGTTTTTCGTCGATTTCTTGCTTTTCTTTGTACCAGTTCTTACGGAACTGAGGTTTTCGGATATCGCATTTTCCGTGGTGATAAATCCTATTAGAGGGGAAGTCAGGCGACTGGCACCTGCGGAAAAGATAAATGCAACCTTCGTCCTCGAGTCTCATAAGCAACTGGCTGACTAGGGTAGCAGCGCAACCTGAAGATAACTGTGAGCGGCCAATGTCGACGAAAATGCTTACAAACCAATTTGTTCTCTGAACTGTAGAGCAGTACTGGGCCTGTGGACTTCGAATATTTTGATTGCACGTCTAAAACAGCTCATGATTAATGGTGTCACCATAAGCATAGATCCAGACCTGAATAACGTGAGATCCTTGAACCGGCTGATCATATCGGCATGTGTCTTTCCCTGTATGACGTCCCATTCAGGGGACCGCCGGAGGCGACAGTCAAAGCATATAAATTCCAATGAAAGTCGTTTGTCTTGTATGCCATGATACCTAAGCATTCTTCAATCAGGGAACGAAGCAGCTTTATGATAGAAAAAGTACCCCGTGCACCTGCAGAGATCAAATCATTAGTCAGAACTACAACCTCACGAGAGCGCCACAAAATTCTCACCAAATGTGACGCCACTTGTTGCAACCGCCTTCACAGAAAATTAAGGGATCATCAGCCTGATGAGTCATTCAGTTGAAGCGTATAAGTTTCATGATAGATGTCGAATGACCATTGTACCGCAGTCACAAACAATATGACCATCATCTTCCATCGCATCGGCCATTCTCGCAGTCTTTGCCATCTTCCCAACGATGTTAGGAACATTCTGCTGTACAGCAACCCGACTTTCCATGTCTGGGCTCACATTAAGATCGCAAGGGACGAGACATAGCAATGAGTATCTGACGTACCCGAGTTTGGTCTGATCCGATTTCTCTCACTATTTCGCAGTTTTTCCTGGAGAACGAGAGTATCGACCTGCTGAGTCGAGACAGAAGAACTAGAAGAGTCGCGGATGTCAGATGGGGGCAACGAAGAGTTGCGTCGCAAGGGCGACGGGGATTGCATATCAATCTCTTGGGTTGCTGGGATCACTTGTGTCTCTTCTATAGCTGGAGAAACCAGCTATCTGGAATCAGCGTTGGAAAACGGATATTTTGGTAGAAGCTCACTAGATACCCGACGCGTGTTGGCGTGGGTTCTGGGTGACCCCCGTATTCGACTATACCTTTACCCTGGTCTTCGTGTACTGGAATAGGCAGGATCTTCCCTTCGTCTCCTCGAACACCAACAGGGGCCATAGCGCCGTTGCCATTGCACCTGGCTAAAACAATGCCTTCATCAGAAACGTCTTCGCCTAAGGCATCCTCATCTGCGTCTGTGTCCGCGTCCCATACGACACTTCTGTTTAATGCGTCTTTTCTCTGGAGTTCTGCATCGTTGGCTCGAAGTTGAGCTTCTTCAACTGGAGTAAGCTTTGGAGGAGAGCAGGTAGTGAGACCCGCGAATGTGGCATTGTTATCCTCCGTGGAGGACGGAAGGAAGGAAGAAACGGATACGACCTTCATGCTCACACTGGCAATACCGTCAAAGCACACGAGGGTCTGCGTCGAGCTAAAGACGTACCCGTGCCAACCAGTTTCGAGGTGACCGATCCTTATGCTTTCCGGCACCTCTGTCGCTCGATGAGTTGTAAAAAACCATCTATTCGAGTCGGGATCGCCCGCTCGGAAACAAGGCGGTTGATAATCATCGGGGGTGTTGTCGTTGAAGAAAAGTTTGAAGTTTCCGTACCGACATTCTAGGACCGTCACTTCGAGACTGCGGGATTCTCACGAAGGACTCACTTGGCAATGTCTCCATGTGTGAAATAGTGGTAATCAACGTCTTTATCATCAACTAGAAACCATGGGATCAATCTGGGCTCGAAAGAGACCGGAATGTGAGTATACCTTGAGGCTACGCTTTACATCGCCTAGAGTAGGCAAGTTTCCTCGCTTGAGGGCGTTAACGACAGGATCTCCATCCACGCGGCGGAGTGACATTTTTGACAGCCGATCTCCTAGGGACATGATGGGTACGACGGTGTCCGTACCCGCCACTTTATAGTACTTTAACCTTGTCAGAGCAGAATGAACTCGGGTCACTCTTGCCTTACCTGGAAATTGAAGGTGTAAGCCTCCACAATGCTGCGGGACATCAGCACGCTGCATAAGAGTAAGGCAAGAGTATTACTTGTTGGGGTCTTTGTTGTCCTATTAGGTGACTTCCAGCAATAGCGAATCGAACAGCATGGACGACTAACCAAGTATATGGCAAAGATGA
Organism: Xanthoconium stramineum; assembly: GCA_038090315.1. NCBI lineage: Eukaryota > Fungi > Basidiomycota > Agaricomycetes > Boletales > Boletaceae > Xanthoconium > Xanthoconium stramineum. Next base: position 29,758 of record JBBPMO010000004.1, read on the forward strand.
AGCGGCGAAGGTACTGCTTCTCGATCGCCTCGAATATACCCTTTTCCTGGATTATATGCGTCGAAAACCTGTCTGCAAGCGGTCTGTATGCGTACCAAATAGTCCAAAATTCTGTCTCCTTCATTGGTAAAACCCCGCTTTAGGCTCATAATGGTCACACCGCTGACGGTTGACCTGGTCTGGTCGAACGATGCAACCGACGATGCCGACGGAATTAGAGCAGATAAATGATCTACAGAATTGTTACAGCCGGTTGATTTCCTGTGTATATCAATGCTTACATTCGGAGAAGTTCTCATAAGGCAGTAGACCCCTGAAGAACACGTCGGTTGGGTAGTAACGGAGCGATTACTGAATACCTCAAGTATGCGATACACCCCAGCCCAGCTTTCAGAAGGGTCTCGACGCACTGCAGGCTCGTACTACTATTGAGTGACTAAAAGGCCATTAGCCATACCAAAATGGGTACTTCGTAAAACTTTACCTGGGCTTCAGTATTAGTTGCTGTGACTTGTGCCTGCATCACGAGGGTGAGATTTATGGATGATAGTCGAAATGGATGGTGGTGATGGGCAAAGACAGAAAGGAGGAAAGAAGTGCGTGACTACTTTCAGACGCGCTCGTTTTAAGCCAACGCGTAATCACGTGGGCGAGAAATCAAAATTATGAACTTGAACTTGAACTTGAAGAGAGCACGATGACACCAGAGAATCAACATTTCTTAGTAAACCACCGTCCGAGACCGAGGAGAGCGACACTTTCTAAACGAGTTTCGCCAGAACTCAGAAGTTGGCGAAACCAAGTTGTTTTCCAAGCCCTTGGCGGCTTCATAAAAAGTTTTCATTGCCCCGTCCCTACCAACGCAGTTACTCGACTGTCAAAACCATCACTGCGAATGGGCATTTCTGGAGTGTAGAACGGGTTCTTCATGACTGCGTCCGCGTAGGCCTCGTAAACCCTCTGCAACACTGACTCGGTGTTGGTCTCCGATAGGGAAGTCAGTAGCACGAACTTGGTACCTTGACTGGAAGCTCAATCATACTCTCCGACCGACCGATGAACAGGACATGCGCACCCGTAACTGTCAAGAAAATTGTCATTTTGAAGGATTCCCCTTCGATGACTTGCGCCCCAGAGCTGAACCCACTGGGCGAAAGCCTGCTGGTGATAGCGTGTATGCCATGCAGAGTTCCGGCGAGTACGAGGTATTCATTGGAAGTCAGCTGTGCAAGGCCATCTAAGAGAACATCCGACACAGTCACACGAACGTCCCAATGGAACAATGGTCAAGTACGAACCTGCAAAGTTGCGGTGATAGACGAGGCCGCCAGCCTTGTTGATCACCTTTTATATCGACTCAGAGAGTGTGTCGTGCCCTTGCTATAGTCTTACCCAGAGTCCAAAGATAGCCATGATTCGGAGTCAAGAAGGGGACATGAATGATGGTCTTTGTGTAATCGACATCTTCACACGACATCTGTTTCATACCCTGCACATGACGTCCAGGTTTTTCCGCATTGTGGGATTCAGCGTCTTCGCTCTTCTGTCATGGGTCACGCAGTCGAGCCAGTTCTCAAGACTGGGCCAAAGGGACTTGGTACAACTATCCACTGAACAAATTGTAGTGTTGGCGAATTCTCTAGACCCAGTCAAGAATGTTGACACACGGAGTCCGGACTCTCACTTGTCGAAGCTCCTGATCCCGCGCCCTGGTGCGTTATGCAATTCTGACTGTCGATGCTTTTCTCTGATGCGTGAGTCGGTAGTTGGAAGCGAAAACAACACTTTTGTTCGTCAACACATTGCCGCTGCACTAACAGCTTTGAACTGGCACGTCGAAGAAGATAGCTTCACAGACAATACGCCATATGGTCAACGTTCCTTCACCAACATTATTGCTACGAAAGATCCAACGGCCTTACGGAGAGTCATTGTTTCTGCTCACTATGATAGCAAATTCTTCCCTACACATCCAGAGAATCAGGTGCGTTCCGCAGCATTCGTTTTGTCTTCATGTCATTGACAGCTTTTAGTTTGTAGGCGCCACAGATTCAGCGGCTCCGTGCGCAATGATGCTTGACCTTGCCGAGGCTTTAAACCCGCTGTTGGATGATCGGGAACGACTTCTAGATGGGCAAGAGGACGATGAAGATCTTGCAGATACCACATTACAACTAATATTCTTTGATGGTGAAGAAGCTTTTAAGGAATGGACAGATGCAGACTCGGTTTATGGTGCAAGGTGAATTAACCTCACGACACTCACATCGTCTTGCACACCTGAAGTTCTATCGAATGTAGACATTTGTCCGAGAAATGGGCAACGACATATATAGCCCCTCATACAAAACGGCGACTAATCAGTCATTCAATGACGGAAATAGGTGGAATTGAACATCTCATTCTCCTAGACCTCCTGGGAGCATCCAATCCATCGGTCTGGTCGTATTTCATCGATACTGCATGGTTATTCGATTCACTGGCTTCCGCCGAGCGACGACTGCACGAGTCTGGAGTACTTGTGGGTCCGGAAGGCACCGCAGCTTTTCAAAGCTTTTTCCAACCTCGTCGTAGCAATGAGTTCAGTCATGGATATATAGCCGACGATCACCTACCCTTCCTCCGAAAAGGTGTGAATGTCCTTCATGTGATTCCATATCCATTCCCTAGTGTTTGGCATACCCTTCAAGTAAGTTATCGATTGCACGAAAATTATGACATGCTGTAGTTTAATTCTCCAGGATGACGCGACCGCTCTTGACATATCGACAATGAAACGCTGGAACCTCATCCTGAGGGTATTTATATCAGAATATTTGAGCCTGCAACCGAGACCAGACCCAATACAACGGCGGCACGAATACATAGAACGCTTTAATGGCGAACTGGTGGGTATCCTGTCTCAGTAAAATGTTTTCGAGTTTATCTCGTATTCGCTTAGTAGGTTCATCCATAGTTGTGACGTTGAAATTTCATGTAGTCTAGTATACACGTGGAGGTAACAGGGGAAGTCGAATTTTCAACGGCTTATACCATCAGGGCCAAGCGAACGTATTTTCAGGTGGTCATGTCGCCATTATAAGTGCCTTATAGTGCTTCATCAACTCGGAGGCATCCGTGGCGAGCTAGCGCGATCAATGTGGTTTTGGACAATCTGTGATGGTAAAACATACCTGATGTTTCTCTCGAGCCTCGTCTAGACGGCGTTTTGCTGCATTTATAATGTCTTTGCGCGACTTTTGCATCCGAGCCGATTGAGTCTGGGCTGAGTAACGAAAAGGACCATATATGCGGCTATCCAAGTTATCCATATGATCAAACGAGGAAACTCACATGCTTCCTCTCCCGCCTGAACTGCCTGCTTTCGGCAAGGAGCAAGCTCGTTCACAAGGGTAGAATAAGTTGAAAGTAGGTTATTGCACTTTTCCTGCGCCATCTCGTCAAAAATACGAAGAGGAGTAGCAATAAATAATAACCTTGTTCATATTTGAGTGCTCTTGTATAAGCCTGAAACCAGCATGTTTGCGAAGATGTAACTCCTCGAGCTGGCCCAGTAAACCGAGCATTTTATCACTTTGGCTGTTCATACCTTCCCATGTGCAATCATATAAGACAACTTACGCGTATGCGTTCGTTTCCCTTGCGACTGTGTCTAAATCTCCTTGCATCGTTGTAAAAACGGAGGTGATCCTGACTTCAAATGTTTGCTCGGACTTCGACTTGTCTTCTAAGATTCAATTATTGGGTCAAATGGTTTGCCTAAAAACATACCTTTTCCTGCTCTGCGTGTGTCATGACAAGATTAGACCGTCAAGATGTGTTCCCGAGAAGAGGACTCAGGGGGATCTACCGGAGCGAGGTCTGGACATGGTCTTCTAGGAGTTTTATGCGTTCAGCAATCAAGAACCCAATACGCGACCAGGCCGGGCTTACGTCTACGGTCTATTAAGATAATCAGCTTGCATTTCATTGTGATCAGATATGTGGGATCTTTACCGTGAGCCATAATGAAACTCAGCACTTATCAATTCGACGTGGAAGTCGTAGGAAGGAGTCAGGAATCAAGATGTGTAGAAGCCTTGGTCAAACTGTAGTCAAGCGTCACATGTCGCATCCCGTTACTGGTAACAGACCCGACACAGAACTAGTACTGGCAGGTGCGAGCCTCTGGAACCCTGATTCCCTCGAGATTTGGCCTGGTAACCCTGAGGTTATATACATCCCATGTTCAGTCGAACTTTCAAATTGACTAGATGAGGTTCCCCTGGGCTTCTCGTCTCATCCTTGAGCGGACATGGAGAAATCACCCTGGTCTGCGATCTCCAGGTTATTTCCTACACATCGACATTGGATGGCCCATAGCTGCTCAAGTGTTCAGATGTTGTGACCCGCAGTTACGGTGTGGAGGTCTTTCTCTTCAGGGTCAAGTCACTCAGGTAGTTGTACTACGAAGCATAAAGAACGATACATGGATGTAGAACGTCGAGCTATGTAGCATTAAAGTAGATGGCGGTGCGAAGCTCTCAGAGGGTAGTAATACTAGTAGCACTAGTCTAGGATGGCAGGAATGTAAATTTCCCTCAAATCCAAATCATGCGATTCATGAAAAGGTGACGAGCAACCTCACTTATACGGTATGCCTGCATAAGAAGAAAGGATAAAGGTCGATATTTGCCTAGAATGTGGAGAGACAAACCGTTCTGAAGCTGTGTAATTCGTCAGCGAAGATGGTTTATACAGGTCAAGACGACCTACTCGTTGAAATTCATCATACGCGGTACTCCTAATGTTCTCGTGTGCGTTCCGTATAATACTCATCATCCAGTCTGCAGCTTGGCGCTCGTTCAATCCAAGAACAAAGCGGTCCTTTAACCGCTTGATGGTTCCTTCCCCCTTGAAAGAGGGCAGACCAGTTCCCAGCATAAGTTGCACGGTACTGACCAGTTGATCTGCGTGTGGTCGTAGAGCAAGGAAGGCCTTAACGGTGAGTTGCTGGAAGAGTTCATATCCTTGGGAATGTCGGCCGCCCATCAGGATGACCATTTCGTGATTGAGTTTGAAGGAGTTGGGCTCAAACTTGACACCCTATGGTACGAGAATGAGCCAAGAATGGCACCGTGTTTGAGAATACTTACTCCGGGGCGTAAATATCGCGAAACAGACCATGTCAGTATCTGTGGGGAAATAGAAAAGAACGAACTTATCTATGTCAAACAGGAAGCCGAAGTCTTTATGCGACTATAGTCAGTGCGTGTACTGTCATCTCAAATAAGACCGACCTATGTGCACGATGTGACCTTCGGCATCAATCATGATGTTGCCGTTGTGTCGGTCCTTGATCTGCAAAATATAACAGGCGACAGAGTATGCTGCCATAGACTGGATGAAATTAAGGCGAGCTCTCTGAAATGCAACAGTTTCCTCTCCTCCATACTTAGAAACGAAGAAATCGAGGAGATCATTGACTTTTGCTCGACCCATTTCGTCTCGCGAGGTGGCGTTTGGTACCACGTCGATCACGCCACACTGATGGTTTCCGATCAGCACATGAGCCCAACCCAGTCAATGTATATCTTACCCCGGGAGCGGTTGCCGTGACTCTGTATGGGTAGAGGTACAAGGTCAAACCAATAGCAGTAAAAATGTTCTTGAACATTGCAATAATTTGCAGTGCGAGGACGTCCTGGCGGCAGTCATCGCCTACTTTGAAAATGGCTTGTTGCCAAACGTCAAACTCTTCACGTTTCTCGACGCCAGAAGAGTCCACTAAAGCCTCGGGATCCGTTTCTATTACGACGCGCTCCTTCCTCACTTTGAATGTGGCCATGAAGGGAGCCTAGGATGATAGTCAGTTCAGTTTGCTTTCTCACTTCTAGAAAGATTCAACCTTTGCGTGGCTTTGTAACGGGCGGCCAGATAGTTTGTCGATGTCGACAACTTTCCCGTCTGGGTTGCTTGGAAGGTAAACGCCAACGTCAACGGAGACTTTTGCCATCTCTTCATCAATTTTTGCCTTAGAAAGAGTGAGGTTGTATCAAGCGCGAGGGGAAAAAATCTTACCTTCTTTTCAGGTTTAGGTCTCTTTATATACGGCCTCAACTTTCCCGATATCGATGTAACTTCTTGGAAAAATCTAAATTCTCGATCGTAAAATGATCTCGCTTCCCTCGATAGTGATTCGACAACCAGGTCGGTCATATTATCAAGGACTGGTTTCATAGGGTCCTCCTAGAAAGGTTTACCTTTAAGTATTGTTCATGACTACGTCTACTGGACGTACAACTTCTGCCGCGTCGTCCTTGTAGCAGTTTGCCCTCATATTCCAAATAATTTGATGGCAGAATAGTTGCGATATCATCGCGGTTTCAAGAATGAATCTGGCAATATAACCTAGAATATGCATTGTACATGTAGCCCTCCGTCATATAAAATAAACTCACCGAGGTCGTCGAAACGTAGTGCCTGAACGACTTGCGGCACAAAGAAAAATGTCAAGTCGACCGGGTGTTCTTTAAGAACACGGTGGGCATATTGGAGCAAGTAAGGATCATTGTTGTGTTTTTTCTCGAAAAATGTGACAGCGATTACTGGCGGTACCGGGGCCCAGAGTAGGATGTGCTGCCGAACATTTTAAGTCTAGCGTCTGGATTCGCACGAAAAAGAGGCAAAACCTTCAGCTCTCTCCTCTGATTTGAACGGCTGATGTCATCGATCAAGTAGCGTAGACCTTCGGGAGTATGCATTACGACAGCGGGGTTCGCGCGAACAAGCCTCTGAACCTCGGCGTGTACCACAAGGCTCTTGAAGCGTTCCATCATATGGATGGCTATAGCTGGATCTATCTCCCACACACTACGTGCTATCACGGGCCAGTTACTCTGTCCGGGTATGATTTGAATGTTCAAGCGCAACGGAGTCATCTCACCTCGGATACCGTTCGTTCGAGAGTCCCAGGGTGATCATGGCCCCTATTTGCATCGTTTGTGGGATTGGCCCACACTGTGAGCCGATATATCTCATTTTCTACGAGCAATCGAAGCGGGTGATTAATGTTTTTCAGGCGAGCTGCGTATACTGTTGGGAGTTAGTTTGACCCTCGTAAGATGAAAGTTTTCCGTACGTGAGTTCCTTGTGATGGACTGAGTAGGGGGTAGACTGGATAACGAATGAAGAGCTCGGATTGAGTCAGTTTGAAGGTGTCCAATGAATTCCGAGAGGATTTTGATATCGGCAGCTACTTGAACACGGTTTGCCCCAAATGACCATCTCAAGCACAGTCTCAGCAATTAGATACCAGACATATAGAGCTGCTTACTGAGGTCGAACTGCAAACCATGCATATGCAGTACGATATAGGCTTTCGCGCATCGTGCACTCGGAGAAGACATCCAAATTCGAACTCTTCAATGTTTCGAAACCAAATAGGAGGAAGGAATAACGCAGTTCACGGGCAAGAGGATGAGTGCTGAAGTAGAGTCAAAGGAGGATGCAATATGTTGTTATGTGCAGCTCACCTGAACAGCTTATGAGCGTGGGTAGACCGTAAAACCAACTTTTGCATGAGAAACATAACTGTCGATCGACGGTAGCGAGCGGCTTGTAACCGACTGAATAACATTTGCAGGATAAGAGTGTGTGGGAGAAAAAGACGTCGCGCATGAGTCGTTGCACGATCAATTTCCTCCTTGTTTGTGGGGTTGTATCCTATTGGGTGATAGAATGGATCGTCGTAGCTGTAGCAGACGTGAGATGTAGGGATTATAGGATCCAGGCAAAATTCTGACTTTAGGCATTGTGAAAAGACTCCCTTCCTGTCTCTTACGGTGGCAAACCAAGCCGCCAAAACCTCACTTATCAGAACAACCTCAGCAGCTGGCTTTTCCGTGATGACCCACGTCCAAACCTCAATGCCAGCAGCTATGGCAGATGGTGTGAACACCTCAAATGGCAGAGTGACGAGATGATGCAGCAGAGTATACTCGCACTGCCATTCGTCAGCCACCTGATTTCAAAGCTAATATTACTACTTACCTTGTCCATTGCTATGAGAGTCGCCGCACAACGAAATAACAAGCGTTTGAGGTCATGGACAGTCAGTGTACTGGTCTTCCCCAAGATAGCGTTCATAGTGTCCTCCATCTTTCTCCTTAGTGCAAGGATGTCAGTAAGGGTTGCATTTTGTGGAGGAACCTTGTCTAAGACGTCTTGGGCTACACATTATCGTGAATGGGCGAGTCATCCTCTCGTATAAAACTACATGCCTTTTCGGCTAGCCAGACGCAGACCCGCGGCTTCACCTGCGAAGTAACTTTTACTGGCTAGCTGGCTAGCAAGCACTCTTGCGCGATCATATTCCCAGTTACACAGAGAATCAAGTGAAGCTGCAACGAACGTCAGAAACTCAATCTCTCACCGCCACATCACTTACTCAATTGTCGGTGTGGTGGCCCGAAAGCTTTGGCAAACTTTTCTGCCATGGATGCGCCCAATTCGGATGTGTCTGATCCAACGAAGGATTGCGTCGCAGCAAGGTATTTCTGTTGGAGGACATTATACTTTGCTTTGCACATCGGAATTCGAGAGTGAAAAACCTGGAGAGTTGACTGTAGTTCTATCGGGGCGCGGCTCAAAGCAAGCTCGAACCAGTTGCTTGCGTGTCGTTGTAATTGCAGGAGAATGTCGTTTCTAACGCTGTAGTCATCTGTCAACTGTAGATGTATGCCCGTGCGTTCAGAGTGGAATTCATGTACGGGATTGTACTATAACCATATGAGCACAAGGAAGTTTGATCAGGGAATCACACAAACCTCGTCGAAGTGCTCGTTCTCACATGCGTGTCTCAGGAGAGTGAGACATTCGAGAATAGCGTAGACGAGTGTTGCATCACACATCAACGACGGGAATGAAGTAATTAAACGATTGAGGTACCTCGACGCGACATCGCGAGCACGCGCGATGCGGTGGGTACTGGCCACAAGCAAGTTGCACAGCTCTGAAGAAAGGTGGCAGGGAAGTGCTTGCTCCGCAGCCTGAGCGTTCAGATCCGCGCTGCATCCTCTGATTACCTGTTTATTCAGTTAGCTTCCGCCACGTAAACGAAAGAGAACGCATACACTGTCAGCGACAGCATCCATGCAGACATTCAGACCACCTTGTTCATTCAAACTTGGATTGCTGAAGTAGGAAACTAAGGATGATGGAAGTCCAGCCGCAGAGCGCATTGTCTCTATGTCATGCATTGTCAACAAGAAAATGACTTGACCGGTCGTCAGTGATCGTAAGTCACTCGCGCTCGAGGAAATATGGCGCATAAGGTAAGCTCGGTGCCTTTGCAAGACCTTGTAGTTGATCAGCATTCCAATATCATGGAGGTAGGAAGAACATACTGAATGAGCGTACTCGTGTCTCACAACCGTGCGATACTCCAAATCACTTACTGCATCCGATACGTTCTCGAGGACTAGACACGGCGTCTTTATTGCGATCCTTGCAAGTGCGGGCAATAGCCATGTCATGGCACTCTTCTCCCTTTCCTCCTCCCCAGAAGTGGTAAAACGAAAAAGAACACACAAAAACCACAAATTTCGGAATAGGTTGGTCAGCTCGGAGGTAGCGTGAAGATGAGGCGTGAAGTCGACGTGATCCAAGAGGGCTTCGATGGGAAGAAGAAGTGAGGCGAGTTGTTCTATCATCTCCTCCGTCTAACAACATACTTCTTCGTTAGTGACGACGTCAACAGACAGGAGACAGCAGCCAACCTTCCCGCTGTGTCCTGCAGCAGCAGCATTCTGAATCGCTACACCTTTATCAGAGAAAAGGCTGAGGAGCTCCTCCAAGTACACGTCATAGAGGTCAGGTCGTCTGCTGATTTCTCGAGCAAGTCTGGTTTGTGCCGCCAATACCTAATCATGCCAATGGAATAAGTACTGCGAGTTTTTGTAGAATGATTTGGCCCACCATATTATTAGAGAATCTGGGATCCTCTGGATTTGCTGTGCGATTGATAGCCGAAAATGCGCGGATGATATCCACGAAGGCATCCTCGGGAGCAACCAAGGCTAAATCTACCAGGTTGTACGCAATAGCTGCCTCGACTGTGGGTTCCGCCGTACGGAGCCTTTGCAACAACATAGAAATTGTGAGCTTCGTCACTTCTTCCTTGTCAAATTCCAGAGCAAGCCGCGTCACAACAGATATTGTAGTGATGCCGATGAGACGTTTTTCCTCGTCAGAACGGCCCCAAAGACGCGCATCCTCGCTCTGGAACATGAGCTGATCAGTTGAGGACGATAAACCAGGTGTGTACAGTAGGTTATGCAAAAACTGTTGCTGTGAAGAAGATTCAAAAATCTCTTGGCTAGTCGCAGCAATATAGTTTAGGAGAGAATACATGTTGGACATGATGGAATCTTCCCCTGGTGCCAGCTTTCCAGATGGAATCGGTCAACAATTTTCTACAATCTGGAATAGAAGCCCCACCTTGATGCACAAACCAAAACACTTTGCCGCAGCTGTAAGTGGCGGCGGAGAACGCTTCTCGGCATTGAAAGCAAATTCAAATATCGGAAGAGGTGAAGTTACGAAACGACGCAGGTGATGGACTAGTTCCTTCGCAATTTCTGGAAAGCTCTGGACAAGCACAGTCATTGCTTTGAGAGCCGCTTCCTGAACCAAGTTGTCCATGATTGGGGTCTTGTCGCTCAGAAGCAGACCAAGACATGTGTAAAGGTCAGGATCGAGTTCTCCAAGTGCGACTGAACATATTGACGCTAATTTCTGCGGATTGTGATCAGTCCATCTATGGGAACCGTTCGTGGAAATGAAAGTCACCAAGCTTTCCGACATCGTCTCCCATGCATACGTATCGATGGGAGGTTCAACGTCCATATCCTGTATCTGCACCAAAAGGTCCTCGAAGCATTGCAGGGATCCCCTTATGGTTGAATTCAAAGTATCTTTTGTCGCTCCATCCTCCATAGGCATCTTCTTCGCGGCTCTTTTCATCAAACTTAACCAAGCCTTATTAGCGGCGGCGGCTTCCTTCAACGGTCCTCGATATTGGACGCCTTCCGCCGAGGTCGCAACAAGAGCTTGTGCAAGTATAGTCCATTGTAGTTCCATGACACAGCACACAATAAAATATCCGCTCAGAGGTCTTCCGAAGTTGATGTAGCGTGAGATGAAGGCATGACAAAAGAAAAAAGTCTCCGGTGCGCCTGGATTTGCTTCTGCTTCTTGATGGATATCAAGAAGAAGTCGATTGATGCATTCGAGAATGGGATCCTGGACTAAACCAACAAGAGCATGGGAGAAAAGTTCCCATTGAGCTACCGTCCAAGGAAAGAGCGTTGAGGTGATGGCGCGGTAGAGGCCGTGTAGGGAAGGAGTTAGCTGTGTGAGCACCTCAAGCGCTGACGGATTGGATGTCAATTGGGATTTCGAGTTATGAACACTCAACAATACTCACGACTCGCTATCGGGAGTTTCTGTACTACCTGAGTAATGAATCGTAGGATAGTCTTGACTGCTAGATCCGTTTGATCCGGATGAATTGAACAAACTCGGAGGATAGCAGAAATAGTCGAGTACACCAGCTGATCCGGGAGTGCCCATTCTTCAAAAAGAGTGTAGGAATATAACAACAAGATTGTAGACACACTCACCGTCCCAGGACAGGGATTGATCGTAATCAGTGTGAGGCACATCATCCAAGATACCAATGAGAACCGTGATGAGTGCATCGACCTCATCTCGAACATGCTTCTCGGGAAGGTGAATAACCATTTCTCCAAATGCGATGTTGTAATGCGCCTGCGCTTCAGTCTTGTATGAAGTGGTTCAGTGATTGGGGGTTGAAAACGCAACAGTAATGCCACGTACCATATGCGTCTTATTGTTCGCGTTCCTGCTACTCTGCTTGTCATTGTCTTGTGAAGGTAGCTGAGCTTTAGCCTGAATGAGGTGTTGGATACTCAAGAGGTCATCGTCAGTGTCTGGCTCAAGCGCAGCCAGGTCGGATAGGACGCATTGCCGAACGTTGAGTTCAAGACTAACAGCGAAACGTATTTAACACGGGAACACTGGACAATGACAAAAACTAACCAATCCATGGCTACTCTCAATTCAACGAGAAGAAGTCGAACGTTGAGGAGTTAATGGTCAAGCTTCAAGCCCAAAACACGGCAATCATGCTACCAAAAGTGGAAACTGTCACACGCTCTATTGAGTTATGAATTGGTCCATGCGCCCCCAGGGCGCTATAGCCAAGTGGTTACGGCGACAGATTCGAATGGCACGCGATATCTGTTACTCTTTGAGTGCGCAGGTTCGAATCCTGCTGGCGTCGTTTTTATCTTCTTTTTCCCCCTTCCTCTTGCGCTCATGTATTATTCCTAATTGGATCTAGTCTTTCAAATATATTGAATAACCCACCAGCAGTCCATGTAGGATTTGTCCCACTGACTACCGGTCTTACCTACGAGTTTTCTGGACGTATGATGGCTTGCACGTGTTCTACTTTCTGTGGACAAACCGCCACCACTCGAAATGACCACAGGCATTGACATCGCATTCAGGGAGATCCTGTATGACAAAGTCCCTCGGTTTCGTCTTGATAATCTCCCGGCTCATCTCGTCCTCCTTGGGCATGGTCTCAAACACCATGCGCCGGCCCTGGCATGTTGTACTATCCTCTTCTTGATGCCTTTATGCTTCTTGGCGTTTTTGCGAGCTCGAAACCCGAAGGAAGACCACGTCCATACCAGAGTTGCTCTTCAAGCTCTCGTCACCGTTGTGGCACCTACGTGTTCACTCTGGCCAAGCCGTTACATCGGACTAGCGAGCGTTCTCCGCTCACATATCGACATACCCCTTGAAGTCATCATGAAGGATACGATCAATGGCATCATGGAGTTTCGCAACCCAAGTCACAACTTGGCAGATCTCATAGGCTCAGGGGCAAATGTAAATGGGCATACTATACGCATAAAAATTGGGTGGATTTGGTGGGCCAAGTATTTTGAGTGGTGGATGTTTGCCAAGGTTTGTGTCACCCATCTTCTACCTCCTAGCTCAGTTACACAGGACACGCCAACTGGACAGTCCAAGCCAGGTACGTATATGCGGTAGTTCGGTTCAATCGAACGTGCCTCTAATATTTACATTTCAGATTCTCCGCAGTTATGTTCGCCAGGATACATGTTAGAGCTGTCCGATTGGCTACATCGCAATACTGTCAACTCGAGTCCGCTGAATTCATTTCCAAGTTCATTTGCTTTAACCTCGTCGACCTCATGCCCTCTGCTCTGTCTCGATTGCCCTCCTCACGGCAGAACTCCCTCCTTGCGCGCGGGTTGCAAGGCGACACTGGAATTTACGGCTTTTTCTCCATCTCTTGGAACATTAAGCGCAGCGCAAATCATCTCCGCTATCCCATTCATGATTTCCGATCGTCCACGTCGCTGGCCACGGTCCCTCGTCTCCGTCCTCAAACACCTTGGTGCATCGTTCGGCCCCAACATGGTTATCGATTCGCTCTCGAATGTTTCGGTTGACTACGAACGTGCTCTTTGTCACATCTACAAGTCATTCTCCGAGGAGCAGGAGATCCGCGAGACGTGGGTGAGGATCCAGGGCGTTAAAGCATGGCGTCGGGAGATGTTTCTGGTGGCCCTTGAGGCTGCACTTGTGCGTCAGGGATGGATCGAAAGGTGGGCTGTTCAAGTTATTGTTAAGTAAGGAACCTTCCCGTCATACCAATGTTCCACAACCGTTCTATCTTTCCACCCTCTAAACAATTTTTTTCTTCGTGGACATTGCCATTATAGACGCGCACTAGAGCAACTTGGTCAAACTGCTATTTCGCAGTACGTACACCACACCACGCCCCATTTGTTTCCTTGAATTCAAAGTCCTCTGACTCCCTCGGGAATCTGTGAATCCAGTTGTGGTCGCCATCATAGACAAAGTGTTAACGTAGAACACCAAAAGTGATGGTGATATAATTTCACCTTGGATACACGAGAGATAATTTTACAACAAAGCATCCCCTTACATGCAGTCACAACATACGAATAAATTCACTCTTGCATCCCTTTGTGTTGTACAGTGTTTAAAATTTAAACCACATCCTGCAAGTCCGATATCGAGAGCAGTTGCCTCCCATGTGTTCGTCGCCGCGGGTTTCCAGATGTCGCAAGTGGCCGGACCCACATCCTCACGTGACCAAGTTTTGTTGCCGTTAGCAAGGCGCGAGGGAGGAATGTCAGGTAGCCTAGTGTGTCAGCCTCGATATGTTTGACCTGCATAGATACATATTAGGAGAGTAGGGGAAGGAAGAAATAGCCGATGGCATACCAGAACTGGCTGGACTGCAGACACCTCGTTTCTGGATGGCGCAGGGTGATACCTAGGTGCTGGAAGCTGAACGGTTGAGCCCATTCCACGACGATATGCCGCAGCCAGCGAGACACTGGATGCCATTGAAACGCGCGGATGATGACCATGTTGGAGTTTCGGTCTATGCAGCGCACCACTGGAAAAGTCCCACTGACGATGGGGATGGTATCAGTACTTTTTTAACATGGACACAGGCAAACCAGTATCAATTTGTTGTCCTCTCCAACGCTGCCAAATCGATATGTCCGTCCGTCACACTTCGGCGCATCAAACGCCACCGCGGACACAAAGGATGAGTGTCCTTGACACCTCGCGACCACGCGCTGTTCCCAGGGCGAAAATATTGTCAGAAGGTCATCTTGTCCACCTGTCTGCAAGCTGATAAGAGGAGGAATCGTAACGCAAACTGGAACTATTGCACCAGAATGAGCCGGCCATCGGGCGACCACGCGACCGCGGTCAATGCGCCGAAGTATGACGCATAACAATCAACAAGTCTGGGATGTTGTCAAAAGAAAGGAACGTATTAAGTACATTACTCACTGTTCAGCAAATGCGTCGATCACTCTTAGACAGCCATCCTCTGATATGGCAGCAACATGCTTGACGTCGGGAGAGAATGCAAAGTCTAAATGGAAAATTCGACAGACTTATAAGTTACCCGATAAACCACGCACCCACAACGGCACGTTGACTCAGCCTCCAATGGCTGACGGGATTTTTGGCATCTCCTCTATCTCCTCTTATACCCCCATTCGCGTTGGCTTCGGGATGCCATGGGGGTACAGTAACGTATATGGTCGTTAGCGGGTCCCACTCGGAAGCTGGCTGTGACTGGTTCTGAGATGAATGAGAATGAGAATGCAGGAAAGACGGAGTTGATGTCCGAGTGGCGGGGAGTGGGACGTTAAATACCCCATCACCTCGCTCTTTGTCATAAACAATTATGGTACCATCTGCATGGGAAACGAGGAAGAGGGTGGACGACGAGGGGACCCAACGCACTGCGGTGCAAGGGGAGGAGGAAATGGAGCCCTCGAAAACCAACTTGAGCGACGAATGGTGCAATCCAGCTGGTAATCACACCTGTTTGTTAAGACGACCATACCGGCTCGCTATGGGATCTATGGGACAGCGCCCTCAGCCGGCATCTTTAGAGGACACGAAGATGACACACCAAACCAGACGAGATCACCAGTATTAAATCCAATGACAACATCAAGTCTCTCTGGCGAAGCAGTAAGGGAATTCACGTCGTGACAGGTCGGAAACGCGGAAAAACTGATCCTTGCAAGTGGCTCCTGTTACTTGACAATGAGCGGTGGTAGACCAGGTTGCAAAATTATGTTCGTACCTTGGCTTTAGTACCAACTTCATACCAGAGAAAGGTCTTGCCCGAGTTATAGAACATGAATGTCACCTCGCCCTGTTTGCTGGCAAGAAACTTGCTCAATCCCTCGACACTCTGCATGCGTGTTATGAAAGTAGACGAGGTCGTGCGCATGTTATGCTTGGGTTTGGAAGAACTGGGCTTCTTCTTCCCCAGGACGGATGGGTGGGCGAAGAGCATGTGGTGATGTTCCTGAGACTCTTGTGCAGTAGTTGTTTGGGGTGATGTTGCATCTTGTGAGGCGGGGTTGTCATCTGGAACGTCGCTGGACGACAAACTACGATTGTCTGGCAGTTGTTTGTATTCCTTATCCCTGTCCTTTTCTTTGTCCCGCTCCTTGTCTTTGCGCGAATCTTTGTTGAGGTTCGCGCCGAGCAGCTGCGCCAAACCCGGCGGGTTGGCGTGCTTCGATTGGTTGAAGTGGACAGTGATGGTGGAGAGCCGTGTGGGATGTAGGAGAGCGGCGGTCGACGGTGCTGGCGTGATAGGCGGCTTGTGCTCTTCAGTGACGGAGTACACACCCTCTGGGGCCACGAATGCGCTGTCGCTCTCCATCACTGCTGTCGTGGAGGCTGCCCGCGAGAACGTGCGTATTATACTGCAGCCGTGCGATAGGACCCGATGTCTTTCAAGTTTGCCAACATGGGTGTCCGGCGACTATACTTGCCATATTTATTTAGGTGGGGACCCATCCCGGATCTTGCACATAGCACCGCTAAAGAAAGAGCAGCCGGAATCTGGGAAGTTATAACTTGTCCATTGACCATGACCATGACCATGACCAGATCTTCTGCTGCTCTCCGTCCTCTCACTCGGTTGTCTGTACTCGTGGGTCCTTATTCAGTGCATCTTACCGGGCTCTGCCCTGACATGAACAAACGCAGCGCTCCCGACGATGGTACTCAACCAGCACCGTTGAGCCACCACCAGCAGGTGGTCATCTCACCTCTGTAGCAACCTCGCAACTCCTTCGCTCCACTCGGGAGACGGCCCTCCGTACGCCAGGGTTGACGTGGGCCGACGAAGACGGTTCTGGCCCCGTGCGATCTATGGTGGGAGGTCGCGAGACAAGGAAGATGAACGTGTACCAAGCCGTAAGGGATGCACTCAGGTACGACGGGAGGGTTTGAGCGTCCGCAGAATTGACAAGCCGGCAGTATTGCACTCGCAAAAGACGATACCGCTGTAGTTTTTGGAGAGGACGTCGCGTTTGGGGGCGTATTTCGTTGCACCATGGTATGGTTCGCGCTTTCTCGCATTGTCCAGCTCTCTATATCCTCTGCAGGGCCTTGCAGAGGAATTCGGTAGGCTTGACACCCTTCCTCGTCCATGATGACAGACTGCAATCCATACGTGTACACACATAGGTCGTGAACGCGTCTTTAATACCCCCTTGACAGAGCAGGGCATTGCTGGTTTCGGCATTGGAATTGCATCTATGGGACACACCGCCATTGCAGAGATACAGTTTGCAGACTACATTTTTCCTGCCTTTGACCAGGTACGCCTACCAATACACGCACATCTTCACTCCTCAGCGCTTAACATCAATCCAGATCGTGAATGAGGCTGCAAAGTACAGGTACCGTGCCGGTGGACAATTCTCGATTGGTGGGTTAACAATCCGGACGCCAACGATGGCTGTCGGGCATGGAGGTTTATACCATTCGCAAAGCCCCGAAGGTTTCTTTGTTGGCGCTTCGGGGCTCAAGGTCTACTTTCATTTTTCTGCTTCTATGGCGTCGAAGCTGACGGAAAGGCATGTCTTGGTTATAGATTGTCATTCCCAGGTCGCCAATTCAATGCAAAGGGTTACTGTTGGCATCAATCCGCGATCCTAATCCTGTTCTCTTCATGGAACCCAAGATCTTGTATCGTTCTGCAGGTAATTCCACGCAATTATGTAACGTCTTTTCTCGTCATACTTACATAGCTGCTAGTCGAACAAGTTCCTGTCGATGATTTTGCTCTTCCTCTCTCTCGTGCCGAGATTCTTACCTCGGGGTCTGACCTCACTCTCCTCTCCTGGGGCACACCAATTTACCACTGCGAATCTGCCCTCAGTATTCTGCGCTCTCCACCACCGTCCTTAGAACCTCTTATTCCTGCCTCCCTACGGAATGCAAAGGTAGAACTCATCGACTTGCGTACTATATTACCCTGGGATGTGGAGACTATCGTGGAGAGCGTCAAAAAGACCCGGAGGTTGGTTGTTGTGCACGAAGCAGGGTACACTGGTGGTGTTGGAGGCGAAATTGCGGCGGAAGTACAGAATAGAGCATTCTTGCGCTTGGAGGCACCTGTGAGGCGGATCACTGGCTGGGAGTAAGCTCTTTCCCTCCCTTCTTTCGCTGTGAATGTTCTAACGTTCACGATAACAGCGTACCCGCTGCCTTGCAATTCGAGAAGTTCAACATGCCAGATGCAATCAGAATTCTAGACGGTATCATTGAAACACTCACTTATTAAGCTCCACACGACAAGCGCCTATCCTGATTGAGGAATAGTACATGGAGTTACGAGTCAATATACTTTTGGGAATACAATGGCAGTCCTTCACCGCGATGAAGGGACCCGACGTACGCTATGGTGTGAATACATAATATAAGTAATAACTGAGGAAAGTCGGGTTGAATCTAGAGCCCTACGGATCTGATGGCTCTTCCTCAAATTCTTCTGTTACACCCTCTTCTACCTCATCCGAGTTCTGTTCCTCATCCATGTCTTCGATGCCAGCGTCCAAGTCTCGTTCAGAGTCCTCGTTCTCCTCGTGGGGTAGAGTTGTGCCTTCATCTGTGCGGCCACTGGATGAACCTTCCGAATCCTCCTCTGCCTGCACGCACATACAGAGCAAATTAAATGTTATAAGAGGTGCTCAGGCGGGGCATACACACGCACATCGTTCTTTTCTTCCAGTTGTGTAGTATGTCTGCCTATCGGGATATACCATGCGAAGCCGCGGTTCCGGACGTGTAAATTCTGATACCAGACGCTGTGAATCCAATGTGTAGATGTTACGGATGTACACGTACGCAGTCCTCTAGGTCATTCTCTTCATCCGACAAGTCGTCTGCCTCGCGTTGCAGATCTCTTACGTGGTTTATGCGTCTCTGGTACCTATCGGCCTTGGGCAGAGGCGTTGGACCTATGTGTGGTGGTTTGGGAAGAACGAGTGGGACAATGGGTGGGCGGGGTATGAGCGTCGGCGATGCAATTGACATGAAGCTCAACCAAGAAGCCCAACTCCAATTATCGGTGGCGGTGGCGGAGGTCCTAATGCAGCCGTATTACTTGCACGCGAGACCCGCTTCGCAGAATCGATCTCCCTCATGCTCATATCTTATGTACTGAAGTAGCTACCCTGCCCGAGTCGGAAGACACTAGCTTTCAAACTGTGAGGTGACACACTGCAATATCTTGTAAAAGTGCTTCGTTAGGAGTTATGGTATTCAAGTTACAGTATGTACTAGAAACATTAACAACCCATCAACTGCTGTGCTGCCAAGGTATTACTGATGAACTGTACCATCAAGCAGAAAAGACCAGAGAGCATCTGGGTGCTTAAAATCGTGGTGCACTATGCTCACCAACCAGCGTGTCTCTTGCACCTCATCGAGTAATGTCCTTTGCGAAGACTCTGGAGGATAGAATGATGCCCATTCGGCCCATATTGAGAAGGCTTCGTCCTGAAAAGCCCAAGTATTCATTTCATGGCGCATTATACCCAATCACAACAACAAGCTCGCACCTTCCACGTGAGAAATGACTCTCGTTCGATGATCGTCGTCTGTACCACTTCCTTACCTGGAAATACTCCCCAAGTTACCACATTCCTTCCATCTTCGGGAATATTAGTCCTACATTCACCCTAAGACATTTTATAATCAGATGAATCCCAATTGGGAGCCGCAACATACCTTAGAATTTGCTGCAAAAAAATGTATCCAACCATTCCCTTCCTTTTCGATCTTTTCCTCGATTTGATATACGACGCTCTCTTCTGCGAAAAACTCGGCAAACCCCTTCTGAAAGACGAAACCATCCCTTGGACCCCAACCAAAGACATCGTCAGTAGAGCTGACACTATCGATTGCAGGTTGAGAGCAGATAGTCCACATCCCTTGGCTGGTGAGTTTTCTCAGGTGCTCGAGTACTGTTCCAGATTCGGCAGACAGTGGTGAGTCAGAGAACGGCGTGGAAGGGATATTGGAACCAAGGTAGTTCAAGAAAAGTTTGGTTAGGTCCCCCGCGCTCGTCGGATTACCCCAGTGGGATTGCACCGCATGAACCTAAGAAAAGCTAGAGTTGAGATGAACGGAAGACCGCTGAGAGCGACATACGTTGATTCCCAGACCACCCCACTGATCTTGCGTACCGAACGCAGGACTCTTGTAGTCACCAAACCGACCATTTGGGAACTCGTCCCAGGTCGCCGCATTGTTTAGTTCTCCACGTCCAGGAGGCTCTGCCTCTAGTGTCGGTTTGCTTGTTAATGCGTTTGCAGCAGCTGTGGTTGCGAGACTCGGTGTAACCACCAAGTCTGACCCAAGGCGCGGAGTGCAATTTGATGATGGAGGAGAACCCTTATCTCGAGGTTCATAACCAAGGACTAACTTTGGGAGAATGAAATGACCCTACAGCGATCAGTTTGTTCTTGGTGATTGGACTACCGCCAGCCCATCCGAGATTCTCAAGGACAAGCTGAACACTCTTTTCGAGATTGAGGGTGCAGAAATGAATACCCGAAACAGTGCCAGATCCGGTGATCTTTCGT
The DNA here is from genome assembly GCA_038090315.1 of Xanthoconium stramineum. Classification (NCBI taxonomy): domain Eukaryota; kingdom Fungi; phylum Basidiomycota; class Agaricomycetes; order Boletales; family Boletaceae; genus Xanthoconium; species Xanthoconium stramineum. Next base: position 50,319 of record JBBPMO010000004.1, read on the forward strand.
ATGGCGTCGACGGCGAGACGAACACCGTAGTCTTTGACGAGTTGGTCGTCATGCTAGGTGGTACCTTAGTTGATTTCTATGACATTAATTGAATGACCCACCCGGATGCTGTTTAGGTCAGCCATGATATTTGGCGGAACCTGTGCTCCGCATAGTTTGATGACTCTCAGGAAGGACGCGTATGTTTGTATGGGCATGACGCCAGGTATGATGGGCACCGTTATGCCTGTACGTTATTAAGAAAGGACCTGAGTAGACCAGATTCACCCACCTCCGTTTCGAACTTTCTTGGCCCACTCGATGAAACGGTCTGAGTCATAAAACAGTTGTGTCACAATGAACTCTGCCCCAGCATCAACTTTCTGTTTCAGAACGTCGATGGCATCGTCTTCACTGGTGTCACTCTCTGGGTGTCCTTCTGGATAAGCTATGAGGGTAATGGGTTAGAATCATTTCACACATTCAAACCACGTCAATTACCTGCGACGCCTATGCAAAAGTGAGAGGAGTACTCCTCCGAAGAGCGTATGTATTTAACGAGATCCAGTCCAGACGTGAATCGTGGATCAATTGGTGTCCAATGCTCCTGTCCGCGCGGAGGATCTGCGGGAAAAGAATAAGGACGTTGGGTATGTTGGATGATAAATTAAATTGGGGGTGACCGACCGCCGCGGAGTGCCAAGATGTTCTGTATGCCCCGTGCTTTTGCTTCCTGTGTATTTCGTTTGGTATGGGAAGGAAGGGAGGCTACCGACGCACGCGTAGAGCATCATCGACCATGCCGGGAAGCATGTTTGTGCAGGTTAGATGCAGAATAGTGTCGATGCCATACTCGCGCTGCGTGAATCCGGCCAGATCGAGACTTCTGTCTCTGGTGGAGCCACCGGCGCCCCATGTTACATTGATTGCAATGGGATGAAGTACAGAGAGACGCGATATACGCGAAATGAGATTGTCGAAGCCCTGTTTGCATCTTGAGAAGGGACGGTATAAGCACGTGCATGTAACGGACCTGATCTGTGCGAGGGGGGAAGAATTCGAACGTATAGAAAGGTAGAGTAGGCGCGTGTGTGGCAATCTTGTCGGTCAGCTTCATTATTGTGTCGCAGTAACGACAAACATGTGATCGATTTTATCACTTACTCCATATCATATTACGTAAACATTTCAGTTTCAAACAAGGGTAAACTACGACACCAGCTCATATCGACTACTTACGAAGAACACAAGCGCGACAATGGACGCCTTGTCGACACCAACAACCGCCGACTTCTCCTCGACACCCCCAAAGCGCACCAAGATCGTGTTGCTTGGTGACCAGAGCGTCGGGAAAACCAGCCTGATCACAAGGTCAGCCCCGAGGTCCACTCCTGGACTACTTACGCGTGCTCACTTTGTACATGCGAAGGTTCATGTATGATACGTTCGACAACACCTACCAAGCTACAATCGGCATTGACTTCTTGAGCAAAACCATGTATCTCGAGGACCGAACCGTTCGGCTACAACTGTGGGACACTGCTGGACAGGTGAGTTGCGACTCAGAGTTTGGAGATGCACTCACGCAATGTGATAGGAACGATTCCGTTCACTAATACCATCCTACATCCGTGATTCCTCTGTAGCAATAGTCGTGTACGACATTACCAGTAAGTCCTTTACCCTCTAATCCATTTGTATTATTTATCTTGATGGGTGCAGACCGGCAATCTTATTTGTCAACTTCGAAATGGATTGACGACGTACGATCAGAGCGTGGAAACGATGTCATCATTGTCCTAGTCGGTAACAAGGCCGACCTCTCAGAGAAGCGGTCCGTCCTTACTTCACCTGCATTGTGGAACGCGTGTCTCACCACTCGTCTCCTTCTAGTCAAATTACGGTTGAGGAAGCAACTCAAAAGGCAGCACAAATGAACATCATGTTCATGGAGACCTCTGCTAAAGCTGGCCATAACGTCAAGTCGTTGTTCAAGAAAATAGCCTTGTCGTTACCCGGCATGGATAACAACGCGCAAACAGACGCGCAGAATACCAGTACGTATTCTGTTGGACTTGTGCGAATTAAAACCTGAATCGAGGCATCCCAGAAATCGACGTGACAACTGCCCAAACACCTGCTGTCCCGGAAGCTTCGCAATGCAACTGTTGAGATGTCTCTTCGGCCTCGCCCTACTCCCTTTCCTCTGGTCACATTATATACCAGGATTTTTGTTTCAAACATATCAGTCATTTGTCGCGACAGGGTCCCCAAATGCTACGATTTGCTCTGACCTATCCTGCTAACCACGGTTCATAGAGTTACCTACGCCTTTTGGGTGGGCTTCTTTGTATTGGGCCCATTGTTCTCCCTTATGGCGTTGCTCTTCTGCTCTCGATTCTCCCAGAGCCATCCCATCCATTTCCGAATCTATGGTAAGCTGTTCAGACGATGAAAGTTCGGATTCGGGCGGGGGGCTACTCAAAGCATCAGCTGAGTATACGTATTTTCAAAAGAGTGCAGTTTACCCTGAGGTGGAAAGAATACCCCCACGCTGTCGCTCTATTTCCAAGTAGTCATCGATGGTCATGGTTGGTAGACGGTAGCCAGGTCCAAAAACCTGTGCCTGCAGCCGAGAACGGCTCGACTCACTTGCAGGCAGAATAGTAAAAGGCTGCAATGGCTGCAGCAATGATCAGGAGGGTTTACGACTACACATATCGATGCGCACCTTGCCTTGGGGGTCTAATAGGGGTCCTCTGTTGGGAAGTCTGGGGACTGCGTCAATTTTCCACATGTCTTCCTGATCTTTCGTCATGTTTCGTTGTTCGTCCGCCTGTGGTTTCGGGATTGGGGGCGTGGTCGAAGCATTGCGCAGTAGTTGAAGTTCCTGATCCACACCTTCAAGCTGTGCACAAGCCTGGGCATAAAAGAGTCTGAGAAGCAGCAGGGTAGCTTCTCTGAGGATGCTCTCATCTTCAAGATCCTCTGTATCGTGCTCCGAAGGGAGAAGTAGAGACGCCACGAGGTCAAAGTCACTCAACGAGCGGTCTTCGGGAACGGACTGTCGTCGCCGTCGCTTGATTACTTCTATACGAGTTCGGAGGTCCTTTTCGGCTTTGTATTGTCTGATCTTGACGTCTCTGCGCTTCGCGGCGTCTCTGATTGAGGACGGTTGTAGTCCATATAGGGCACGCTCAGCTTCTGGTACGATATCGTAGGTGTCAAGATTGGAGGTGTACATATTCAGATGACGCTAGTGGTAGAATTGGCAAGGCGCTTATAGTTGGCCCACTTCCTGGACCCACCTGAACTTGCGCCAGATTGGTCATGCGATCATCCCTGTCGCTGGTCCTGATGCGATTTTGCACCTCTGCATGGATAAATGGGAGAGACAGATACACGAGATCAGGCGTGGAGATGTCGTCGAGCAGTTCATTTGAGCTGAATAGTGATAGACTGATTACTCGGGAGGACAGCTGAATGATATCAGACAGCACATCTTGGATGAGTTCCTGGAGCAGTCATATCAGTCATAAGGATGCTGGTGAGCTCGACGCATACCTGAGTTTCGTCGTCGATAGTAGGTAAGTTGGAGGCTCTGGCGGCCTTGTCCAAGGCTCTTGCGTATAAAGCAGAAAGTGACAGCGACATGATGTATGCAGTGAAAGTGCCACTGGCGCGTCACGGTCGCGTCATCCCCAACTGGTTCAACGCGTCGTCACACTAGCCGTCATCCTCACCTTTGAGTCAGAACTTCAGTTTCTCGTCCGCAACAGCGTCGCAACGTTGGGGGCGGGGGCAGAATACACGAAAACACGTTTCTCTCTCTCACTCAAAACGTATCATCTCAGAACCTCGCTCCGGGCATCATCAGTTGTCGCGTCGTTTCGTTCGGTTCCAGTGATCAGGGCACTGTATAAGGATGACTGGTATGTATCGTTCACTTTCGCTGAAGTAGCATCCGAACCAACTTGTTCTTATTTCATGTTGCAAGTAGGGGACACGCTGGATTATTTCTCGCGCAGACGGAACCTCGAGGAGCTCCTCCGTTTCAAGGATGATGATTCAGGTTACATCGACGGAAAGGTCTTCATGATATGGCCTCCCCGACACAAGTTGTGTCGTATCAAACTCGAGGTCGCGCAAGACTCGGAGCTGTACCGTTTCGAAGTGGAAATGCCTCACAAGGATGGAATTACGTTTCGACCACATGAACGTATCTCTCTTGCGCTCAAAGGGATGAAGGTCGATTCGCGCAAGGAATCCAGCGCCCCGCACTGCTTTCCGATTATCCTTCGCTTTCCTGATGGCGTAGTTTTCAAGTACTTGAGTGGTGCTAATGCAGGCAAAGTCATCGATACATGGCAAGGTAAGTTACCCACATCGAGGTCAGCAGGCGTGGACTGATATCTGTTTTGGAACACGTAGGAAACACAGACGAGTGGTACAACCCAAGCACGGTTGACACACACTCGAATGTGGTCACAAATGACTCACCCGAGATTCGCTATGGTCCTGTCTCTAACAAAGTTTCCTCACTCGTTCCCACCTGTTCACAAAGAGATCTCACGAGTTGCCGTGACGAAGGGGTCAAAGTGGATCAACCTTACATGCTATCGACTGCCGTTCCGAGCGACGAAGCTGTTGTACCGTCTAAGCGATCAGCTCAGCAGCCTATCACTGAGAGATCCCGTCACCCCAAAAAAAGACAGCGAAAGAGGCAAAAGTTGTGCAAGGTTCCCAACCAGCTAGCAAACGACACAGACGGACCACGTCCATCTAATGTCGCGACGCCTCGCCACGAACAACCTCTAGCCTCAATTCCCGGGCCTCTGGTCGATGTACCCAACAGCCATCCAACGCTTCCTCAAAATAACGAACCCACCAATGGGGAAGCCTCTACCCGAGAACCCTTTTCGCGTGAAAACAACCACGGCAACGTGATAGCCAACACCGAAGAACATACTATCCCCGCCCTCCGGCTGAAGGCAGGTTTTCGAACAGAAAGAGTTCGTCAATCGATGACCATATTACTCTTAATTAATCGCTTTTTATGCTAGGGCGACGTCTTCACTGCACTAAATGGCGCTCAAAAGGGCTCTTCCACGATAAATACTATTGGGATTGTGACCTCTGCGAGACCGGAAGGAAAGACGAGGACAAATGGTTAGTCGTCAATAACACATTTTCCTTGTCGAAGATCATACCATTTCTTCTAGAATGGGGTCGCTCGTTTACCCTCGTCGATCCGTCCACAGTCGACTCATCACAACAAAGCATCAGAGTAAACTGTTTCCAGAAAAAGTATCCAGAGTGGTTGCCACAAGTTCGAAAGGATGACATTGTCATTCTACGTAATCTCAGGGTCCGACAACTACCTCAACATCCAAGTAATTTGCGCTGATTTACAATGACCTTTACTGCAGGTTAGCCAGTTTCATGGTGTTGTGACAGCTACGGGTTACAGTGACAAGCTACGTTGGGCGGTTTACGATCCACCCGGACACTCTATCCGACCACCCAATAAAGGTGTTGCTCCAGAGAAAGAGTCAGTCGACAATGGGCTGGGTTACGAATTCTCGCCGTACTGGGAACCACCCCAGGATAGCGCTGAACTTGAATACTGCCGCCAAATCGGGGAATGGTGGAAGGCTAAGCAAGAACTTGAAGGGCAGAATGTATCTATAGTACAATGCTCGGGGGTTCGCAAACAGCACCTCCTGATCTCGGAAGCCTCACCCGATCTCCCTCCCAAGGGCTTCTTCAATTGTACTGTCGAGGTAAGCTGATAATATGCCAGTCTAGCCGTTCCTCAATATTTTCCTTACAAGGTGCTACAAAAATTCAACAACCATGGCGATGCGACGACTATTTATGTCACAGATTACACGGCCAATGCCTTTGTTCACCCTGCGCAAGCTTCGTGGTGTCCGCCAGAGTTGTCTAATTGTATTTTGCAATGTGCAATGTGGGACGACGCAAGAAACATCGCAAAGATGATGAATCCCGGCGAATATTGGTACTTGCACAATGTTCGGGCAAAATGGAACCCTAGCAATTACATGGAGGGCACGATGCAGCTTGCCGAGAAGGTTGTTCAACTGGACGAAACGAAACTTGAAACGCACCCTCATCTCAGAGCTCTTCTAGTGTTAGTATTTCGCGCTATAATGCTAGAACAAACTGATATCTCCTTCAGGAGAAAGAATGAGCTTGGATTAGATAAACACGATCTTACCCCGGGACCAGTGACATCACATTCTTTCCCAGAGATGCTCCTCCAAGATGTGGAAGGGAGCACAACCTTCCTTACTTGCGTTGTTGAGGTATGTATGTCATTTCCTCAGCATTTGCTTGTATGCCCACGTCTTCTTGGTAGTTGGTCCACAACGATCTCAACTCGCGGGACGGTCATTTCATATATGTCACCGATTTCACATACAACCCTGACCTGTCGACCTTCGCATCAACAGCTGATTGGGCGCAGAATCTTGAACACCGCATATTGAAAATTAAGTTGGACGATTCGCAGGCCAAAGCCCCATTTGACCATCGGCCTGGTTCCATGTTTATCATCCGTAACCTACGCATCAAACGCTCGAATGCATCCGGTAATATGTTTGGCTGCTTGGGTGGGGAAGATACACTCATCCACCCCTTACATGACTCGTCGAGTCAACATGCTCAGACGTTGCTGAGGTCGGTACATTCCTAATGACTCGCTTGACTCTGCTCAGATATCTGCGTAGGAATAAGGAAAAGTGGAGGAGGGAAAATATGTTGGACAACCTGACCGTGTTGCCAAATGGGTCGCATGAAGAGGCTCGTGTGCTGCTTAAATCATCACCAACTCTGCCGAACCACACCCCTTTACGAGATGTACTCTCGAGGCCTGCTCCGGACACGTTTAGAGTGCTAGCTCGTGTCGTGGACTTTTTCCCCTTCTCGCTCGAGGATGCCTGTGTGGTACGATGTACTAAATGTGAATCAAGGTGAATTTTCTGCGTTTCCAGGCACTTTCAGGTGTTCATACCATTCGCAGCCCCCCGCCTTCCTTCAAACAATGTCCCCGTTGCGATAACATGGCCGAAACACATTGCAAATGGTTCTATCGCCTGTTCGTTCTACTTCGGGACGAGAATGATAGTGAACTCATCGTGTCTCTATCGGGGAAAGAGGTGCGTGTCTTTCATTGTTCCGTACTCCAAGTATGAAATTGTTTGTGTCAGTGCACCTTGTTGCAAGATGTCAATCCAACCGATTTCCATTGCGACCAGGTGGTATTCCGCAGGTTCCTTGCGAAACTCGATCCCATTTTGGGTAACTTGCGAGAGGTTCATGAAGCTTGGTCGAGAAACGAACACAAAGTCATTGAGTCGCCACTGATGACGTTCACCATTGAAAGTTGGAATATTGGTGACGAGAAGGGATATGGTCTGCTTGAATGCAACCCCACGTGATATGATTGTGCGAGCGTATATGAAGATATAACCTACTATAGCTCGACTTAATATGTATATAATACGGTAATTGTGAAGGTATATTAGATTGACGAACGTAAATTTCAATGGTCCACAGCATATGCGAAGACTACTGTTTGTTCAACTTCCACTTTGCTGTGAGCAGATCCCTAGTCTGATCACGCTCCGTTCGGGCAACGTGTAGCTGCGCTCGGAAACACTGTACCTTGGCGCGTTCTTCCGCTACTTGAGCACGCAGCACCGACATCTCTTCTTCCTTGCGGATATTATCGGCAATGAGATGCTGACGCTGTATCTCGAAGCGTGCCGCTTGCGAAGATATTGTACTCAAAGTGCGATCGTAGGCGCTCATGATGGGCTTGAAGAGCTCGGCTAGTGGATGTGAGGGCATATCCTGAGTGATCGTGGCAGCATGAAGGTCAACTTTGAAGCGTTTCATTAGCACAGGATGATGTGGAGGCCTGAGTTCACTTACGAGTAGGTTCCACGGTCGTTAGATCCCTCGATTCTAGCGGAGGTGTTGAGAGGGTGGGGCTTGATGGGTCCGACAAACTCGCCACCTCCATATCGCTACCTTTGTCCTGAGCATCACATAAGGGCGTCCCTCCGTGTTGAGTATCTGGGCGTGGTCGTTTTGGAGGTTCTTGCAGATTACTTGCTTTGGAACTTGGAGGCGTTTTCCGCTTCTTTGCGAGAGAACCTGGGTCAAGGATCAGTGAGTGAAGCAAAACGTCTTTTCCTGAGGTACCTTTGGCTTTATTGGCCACTTGGGTTTGATCTGCGCCCATGGCCAACGCGTATGCACGAAAGAAAACACCGTGTGTGAGGGACGCGATTTCTCTCTTGTCCTTGTTGGTTGAGTGTTTGCAATACGTGTCCTTAGCTTCAAGTAGGTATGAGGGGACCCAACATGAACATTCATCCTCGGGATGCAGCGTACAGTGGGGGATTCCAAGAACGAATTGCTTCGTTTTGTCATCCCACAAAATCTTCGGGTACGAGTTCGTATAGTCCACCATGACGACGTCTGAGTTCGCAGCCCACGGGAAGACGTAAAGAATTGCACGACGGAATTGGACGAACCCTACAAAGCCGCTCCCGACCCCACGTCGATGAAGGAAGACATCTTTGGCATGTTCCTTGATAGGAATAAAGGCCCCTGACGGCACGATTACTTCGTCCATGACCTTGTCAGGTACAGGTTGACCGATCATATTGAACTCTTCGATCAATCGAAAATCCTCTGGCACTGACTCTGAGTATGGGTACAATTGCTTGGCTTGTGGGCCGTCAGAGCGAATCCGTCGCCAAGCAGCGCAAAATGCAGAGCGGTATGCAACATCGTGTCCATGCTTCGGGACAAACATCTCGAAGAAACTTCGAGGCTTGAGCTCACCGCCTGCAGGTCTTGCCATTATGTCGCACGCAAGTTCAACAGCGAGTTCCGGTAGGTGGTAAAAAGCATATTGGATTGCTTCTCGAAGAAGATGCTGATAGCGTTGATAGAGAACATGGTCCTCCTTAACTTGAGAGGTTTCGGGACAGATTTCCAGGGTTCCGTGATAATTGATGCCAATGCGGGCCAGACCGGTTTGAGCGGAGGGGATAAGCTGTCCGCGATAATAGAAGAGCGGAACGTCTCCAGGAGTTTTGAAGAACTGAAATAGCGCGTTGGGAATCCTCCAGAGGCGGGATGGCTCGAATAAGCCGAAAGTGCCACAGAATATGGCTTCTGGAGTGGTATCGCTCGGAAGACCGACTATAACTATGGAAACCTCGTCAGATTTTATGACGGACTCTTCGCGGAATAGGCCTTGTTGCACGTTATTCTCGCATTTCACGGTAGGTTTGGGTCTAGACATGTTGTACATTATCCGTCGCTTCGACATTGAGGCCACTTCCATAGCAGCATCTTGCTCAGTCAGCGCTAGGGGTAAAGATTGATACAATGTCTATCGAATCCAAATTCATGCTCACCTTTCTTCTCCCTTAAATCGGATGGGGTGGACGGAAACAACTCGTCGAGTTTGATGATGACCGAGGGCAAACAAGATGAGCATGCGGTCTTTTCCCAGCTCACTTCACCAACGTCGTGCCCAACCCTGAAGGAGATGCCAAGGGATGCACCTACATCCGACTGCAACTCCTGCCGCACCTTTTCCACGACCTCGTGGAGGAAGCGTGTGGCAGTCATGAAGCCCCTGCCATTTTGACCAGCCGCCCAGGGACTCTCGCGACTGGTAGATGCTCCAGGGATTACGAAGGTAGCAGCAGAGGCATCCGAGTCCAGGTGGTTATTGAAGAACGAGAGTGCGACGATCTTTGCAGCCTCGTGGCGCCAAACAACATTGCAGACGTCCAGATCCGAAGTGTGTGGTGTCTGTTTGAGGGTATCGCGTGCAATTTTTGCAGAGACAACATACTCTGGTAACCAAGCTGGATCCATCTTGAGCCGGGAGCCATGTGGTCCGGTGAGAAGGCCGGGATACAAAGAAGAAATTTTATCTTTGAGGGCTTGTCTCGTTGCGCGATCAGCAGAGTCGTCCAAGCGAGAATGGACCCAGTCGGACCACTCGAGCGTCTCCATCTCCTTCAACACCTGACCGACCTGGTTCTGAACATATTCTCTGACGGCGAGGGATACATCCATGTCTTGGTCGATGCAGCGCACAGAAACGCGCCCTATTGAAAACTCACGTGACTAAAAGTCATTGGGGTGACTGTGACTGTTGTGTGACAGACGCGTTCTGACGCGACACGAACATCCACGAATACATTTGGACATGTCTCTGCCAGTTGTCAAGATAAACGTCAACTACGACGAGGAGCTCGGTGCGTATATTATTACTAGCAAGCACCACCCGCTCATCCGTCGCAGATAAAATACGCAACTTTCTTTCAACATATGTTAGCCATGACAAGGACCTAGATCAGGATTTCGCGAATATTGCGCTAAGCGACGACGAGGGCGATCAGCACGGTTCTCGGACGAAGGGACTCAAGTATATGCAGCAGTTGGTAAGCTTTTCCTAGTCTAGAATTTCGCCCATTCTGACATCTGGTATTCAAGCAACGAATCGCAAATCGTGAGCAGCAGATGCTGATCGTTGACCTTGAAGACATTCATCAGGCGAGGATTTGAGCTCCTTAGATACTGACCGCTAATCTAACTATTACCTCCTACTGAAGCACGAGAAAACCGTTTCCGAACTTGTAGCCCGTATTCAAAACAATGCCCGGCGCTATGTCCAACTATTCTGCGAAGCCATTGACAAACTTATGCCAACTCCAACAAAGGATATAAGTGAACACGACGAGGTCATCGATGTCATCCTCCACCAGCGACGGGAAAGGAACGAACAAACCGAAGGAGTCCAGGAAGGTTTCCCCGATCATCTCTTGCGGCGGTAGTGCGTGTCGTCATCATTGTTTGGCATGCGCTTTATTAACTGTCACTCTAGTAACCTCTACTTCCAGCCTTTACGATCGGACATTGCGCTGGCCGTCCGCAATGTCAAGGGCACTCATCTGGGGCGGATCATTACTGTTCGTGGGATTGTCACTCGTGTCTCAGAAGTGAAACCTCTCCTTCTCGTGAATGCCTACACGTGCGACGTGTGTGGTTCAGAAACGTTTCAACAAATCTCAAGCAAAACATTTTCCCCAATCACTGACTGTCAGAACGAGAATGAGTGCAAAAAGAACAGCATCCGCGGATCGCTACACATGCAAACGCGCGCTTGTCGCTTCAGTCCGTTCCAGGAGGTCAAGATCCAGGAAATGGTTGGCCCCATTCTCTTGTTCCCCACTACTTGCTCAAGTTATTGCAGGCGGACCAGGTGCCAGTTGGTCACATACCTCGATCAATGACGGTTCATGTGAATGGTAACCTTGTTCGCATGATGAATCCTGGAGATGTGGTTCATCTTGGAGGCATTTTCCTTCCCATTCCATACACTGGGTATCAAGCCATTCGAGCAGGGCTGCTCACCGATACGTACTTGGAAGTGCAATACATCCATCAGTTGAAGAAGCAATATAGCGACATGGAAATCACGCCACAGATACAGGCACAAATTGCTGATATGCAACGCGACCCCGCGTTATATAACAAGCTCGCTCAAAGCATCGCTCCAGAGATTTATGGACACCAAGACGTGAAAAAGGCCCTTCTCCTGTTGCTGGTAGGAGGGGTCACAAAAACCATGGGTGACGGAATGAAGATTCGTGGCGACATCAACATATGTCTTATGGGTGACCCCGGTGTTGCCAAGTCACAACTACTCAAGTATATTTCGAAGGTCGCACCACGCGGTGTGTACACCACAGGCAAAGGTTCATCTGGCGTCGGTCTCACCGCTGCTGTTATGCGAGACCCAGTCACGGATGAGATGGTCCTTGGTAGGTGACATGGCCCTTGAAAAACGGTCTAAGCACTAACAAGAATGAGCTTAGAGGGAGGTGCTCTTGTGTTAGCTGACAATGGCATTTGTTGCATTGACGAGTTCGACAAAATGGAAGAAGCTGATAGAACTGCCATCCACGAAGTAATGGAACAGCAAACGATTTCCATCTCCAAAGCCGGCATCTCAACCACTCTCAATGCTCGAACGTCAATTCTCGCTGCTGCCAATCCGCTTTATGGACGCTACAACCCCAAAGTCTCTCCCGTGGAAAACATCAACCTGCCAGCGGCACTCTTGTCGCGATTCGACCTCCTCTTCTTGATTCTCGACAAGCCAACGCGCGAAGATGACGAACGGTTAGCCCAGCATGTCACACACGTGCACATGCACAACACTCACCCCAAACTGGAGTACGATGTCATCGACCCTTCCTTGATGAGGTCAGCGTCCATGACATTGTTCCATTATACCCGTCGACGTTACTGATGCACGGAAATAGGCATTATATTGCTCAGGCACGTCTCAAGCGCCCTATCGTACCGCCCACAGTCTCGAGCTATATCGTGGACTCTTACGTACGTTTGCGCAAGCTCTCGAAAGACGAGGCAGCCCAGAAGAAATCCCATACATACACATCAGCCCGTACATTGCTTGGCGTGCTCCGCCTTGCACAAGCACTCGCACGTCTGCGGTTCGCAGACATCGTGGAGCACGGTGACGTCGACGAGGCACTTCGTCTGATGGAATGCAGCAAGGAGAGTTTGGAAGACGACGATGACAAGGAGTATGAACCCGACCGATCGGTTATCAGCCAGATCTTCCGGCTCATCAAGAACATGGCTGGGGAGGGTGGCGGCAAACGAAGAAAGAGACAGCGTAAGCTCGGCAAAGGGCCTGGGGGCGAACGCGATATGGATGTAGACTCGGGCGAAGATGACAACGACAACGATGGAGAGTTGGCTCTCATCGATGTGCGATCCAGGGTGTTGGGCGCTGGATATACTGAGGCGCAACTCAATGATACCATCGCTGAGGTGAGTTACCGTTTTCTGCTTCATTTGGTGCGTCATTCATCATCATTGCACCTAGTATGAATCTATAGATGTCTGGGCACGCGTTGCAAATGGCTCAAAGCTGCGTTTCATCAATGTGTAGGGAAAGCGCCCAACGGTTCGTGTCTTGCTTTTGTGTTGTGCTTTCGGTTGTACTATCGTTGATATATGCAAAAATATGTCCATAAATACAATGCCCCGAGCTATCCCGAGTGTTCTAGAGAAGCGTGTTCCCAACTAGACCCACTACCGCTCCCGGGACTTGTAGATCCCCCCTCTGGCAGACGAGGATCATCTCGATACCTCGAAGTTGGCTCCGCAGAGGCAGGGTCATCGTCGTTCAAAAATTCGGAATGAAACCCTAACCCTGCCTCTTGATATTCATGGAAGGATTGACCAGGGTGGAGCATAGTCTGTTCGTCCGCGTCGTTGTCGTCGTCGTCAGATACTTCTCCGAATGCGTCGTACAATTCCTTTGCCCTCGGTCTCGGCCGTGCCCCACTTCTGGAAACTGAACTCATTGGGAGGTCGGAATCCGCAAGGGATGAATATGCGGCACGCCGCCTTGCGCGTCTCCAGAAAAAGATACCACTGCCAATGGCAAAGAGAATCACGACGCCAATAGCAGCAAAGAACCACACGGAATTGGAAAGGAGGTTTGACAGGCCGGAAAACCAGCCTTCGTCCGGAGTGGGGGTCACGCTGGGTGTTGGGGAGGATCCCGGGAAGGCGGGACGGTCAGCCTCACCCTCTGCCATATCGTGATCGCTTGGGAGGCCTGATGTAGGTTTGGGGTATGTTTTGGTGACAGAAGGGGTGGGGGTTTCAACGGACTCCGAGTCTTCCAGAGATGGGAGTATTACATCGTTGGTAGGGAGAAGGTATGTCTTGGCTTGGGCAGGATCGACGGTAGAGCCCCAGAACATAAGCTGCCAACCATGGAATGTTCCATTGTGCTTTGGATCTGACTGATCTGAGACCTTGATAGTCCAGTCACCAACCGGGTTCTCGCCCCTTTCGTTCGAGTCAACGACTGAGTTTCGGGTGGAAAAGGAAACTTACCAATGCTTGACGGTCATGAACCGCCAACCTTTAAATCCAGTGTCCGCATAATCTTGCTTGCGCACTGCAGCCAAGATACTCTTTATGCCATTGGGGCTAACAAGTTCCACTTCCACGTCACCTCGTTTAGAATGAGAAATCCACACGGTGATAGTCAGATGTTCGAGCGCTTCAAAATTATGCTCAAGCAGCATATCGTTTGTGAGGGTGAACGTGCTATTAACCCCGCCTGCGGGGACGGGTACCCCTCCAGTCATGGTACCTTCTGGGTCCGATAGGGAACCGTTATTGAGCTGGATCGCAGACGGATGGAACCAGGCTTGAGGCTTGACAAGTTGCCAGTTCTGCGCGGCTGTGACGAAGGCGTACGCGTTGAGCTGACCGTAGCCATATTTATAGCTGTATGGCCTGCCAGATGTTGTCTTTTCCCAGTCTGGATCTTCGGGATTGATCATTTGGGCTGATTGAACGCACAGATGCTGGACGTCACGCCAAGTAAGGTCAGGTCTTATGGAGTGGTGTGAGAGGGGTAAGCGGACAAGTGGGGAGACTGACCTGACTTGAAGGGCAAGGGCAATGACACCTGCCGCGTTTGGTGCTGCGGCGGAGGTGCCACCATGACTGGATGAACAGGAATTTTCACCCACGTCGGTGGTGACCTGGGAAAGGGTGAGAGAAGGAGAGAGGAGGGAGGAGGGGAATACGGACAATGTTCTTTCCGCTACCTGAGCTGTATGCAACGACCAAGTTGGCTGCACAGGGTTCAGAGTAGAAAGGATGGAGGCCCCTGTAGTCTACGGCGGAAACGGTGACGGAGTAGATACTGTTGGTATAGCCGTCAAAGTTGCACTGGTCACCGGACGCGGCGCCGTTGCCGCTGGCGAATACGAATATGGAGCCTTTTCCGTTTCTGCCGTTTTGCACGCCGTTGAGGAAGGCCTTGTGGATGATGTAGCTTGGACCCTCCATGGACTTGCCGTCGTCCGGTGGGCCCCAGCTGCAGGAGTAAATGTCGACGTCATGGAAGCCATAGTTGAGGGCTGCGGCTTCGTCGACGTCGGAGATCGGACCGGAGAGGATGCGGACGCCTGCTACCTTTGCCTCGTAGGCGAGGCCGACACCGCAGACGTCGTTCTTTGCGGCAGCGATTTGGCCGGCGCAGCGAGTACCGTGGCGGTCGTCTGCCAGGACTGGTTTTGGGAGCGCGGTGTGGTCGTTGAAGTCGTAAGAATGCTCTGCATCCTGGGTTGTGTGAGAACGGGACGGAACGGAAAGACGAAGACATACAAAGTTGTCTGCGAGGTCCTTGCTCTCATAGTCGAGACCGTCGTCGACAAGGGAAGCGATGACGCCCTTTCCTGTGATGCCGAGTTCCCAGAGGCCTGTGACATTCATCGAGTGCTGTGGGAACTCTTCGTTGACAATGTGCCATTGCTGGGTGAAGAGCGGATCAGCGAAGCCCAGACGGGCACCGATTGCGGCGGCGGATGTGTCTGGGGTGACCGGGGGCGGGGCACGCTTTGCTCGCTGGCGAGGTAGCTGGTGCTCGAGCAGGTTGACGGCGGCGAGGAAGCGGCGGGCACGGTCGTCGCGGGGCTGGGTGCGGAGGGCGTTATAGCGGGCGACGACGTGCGGGTGGGAGTGTTTCGGGGCACGGAGGAGCCATGCGTCACTGAGCTCACCGACCTGGCCGACGAGCTGGACTCCGTGGCCGAGCTCGGCGGCACACTCGGCGACGGAGGGGGCGGACGGGCCGGGTCTGTGGTCGAGCAGAAAGTAGTCGAATGTCACATGATCACGTTTGGCGGGGACAGTGTGGGCGGCGGCGAGCAGAGGCGCAACGAGCACGCCGAGGACGACGACGACGACGCGTGTCATCACCAACAGTGTGGGGTCACGTGCGCGTCGCATCTAGTTGACCCGTTTCGGAAACGTCCCTTTTACATTTCAACAAATGGTCATCGCGAAGAAACGCACGCGTCGTGCCCTCTCAGACAGCGACGACGACGACCGCTCCCCTCCCCCGCCACCGCGCAGATCGTCCCCAGACCACCCTGTTCCCCATGTTCCTGCAGAGCACGAGTTCAAAGAGGGGCCCGACGTCCAGATCATCGGCGAAACTGACCCACTCGACAATGCACGCGACAACGACGTCCCCGTCCGCGTCCTCACCGACTTTGCCATATACGATAACACCTCCCTCCATCTCGTCCCCGTCGCCACCCTGCTCCAGCTCGCCCCCGACTCAGACCGCTTCTCTGCTGCCGGATGCGTCAAGGCTTGGATAGACAACGAGGACGAAGATGATGACGAAGACGAAGAAGAAGAAGAAGACGAAGACGACGACGACGACAAGGACAAAGAAGACGCAGAGCGCGAAAACAGCCGCGACCCAGCCGTTGAAGACGGCATCCAACGCCTCGAACTCACCCCCATCAAGAGGTTCTCCTTCCACGACCTCAAAAAGTGCCACCGCCGTCTCGATAGGTACCTCTCTTCTCTCCCTCGAAACCCCGTCTCACCTCCCACAGCAATATCTACATCCTCACTCAGTATGCTTGGTACATCCTCGACGTACCCTCGCCACTCTACAAGCCTTTCTATACCAGCTTTTGGCTCAAGCACCGCGTCCTTCACCTCGTCGTTTCCTTCGCCATATCTCATCCAAGGTCCAGCTACGATGATTTTATTCGCTCCCTGGATGTTACTCCTGCCTTTGATGACGACGTCACAATTTGCCTCAGAATCCTTGGCAGGAGCATCACAAAAGATGACGTCGAGTCCGAAGACATCGTATGTGTGTTTCTTGCCTCGTCTGCTTTTTTTCTTCACCTCTTGTCCCTAGAAATCATACTTGCTGGGCATGCTCTACGACCTCCATGAAAATACTCACATCAACATCCGCCGTACCCCTTTGTTCCGTTCCCTCTTGGGTCATCAGATCTCATACGGGCCCGAACCCGATACAGAGTCTTCCAGTTCATCTCGCTCTCGCTCTCGCCCCTTGTCACGTACAGGTGACCTCGAGCTTCGGGTTCTCGAACACCGCAACCAAACTGTCGTCACCCCAGTCGTTGCTCGCGTCACAAAATTGCTTTTCGAACAGAACATAAAGCTTGCAAACATCCCAGCCCAAGACGACATCGACATGGATGCACCACAGCCTGTCCACGTCTCTCTTGTCCACCTTGCGAACCCCGACTCCGTCAAATGGGGCCTCCCTACAGACTACCCGGGTTATTATCAATCAGTTTGCATCGATGGTGTTGTTTATTCCGTGCGTTTGTCAGTGCTTCCGTGTCTTCCCCTGCTCATCTAGCCCCTAGATTGGCGATACCGTTATGGTCGAGCCTGGTATAGATGAGAACAAAGCCCGCGCAAAGAGCTACACCCATGAACCTGCTCAATCATCCAATTCACTTGCCAATTCTCGCTGGTAAGCCAGCCATTCGTACTCGGTCCACCTCGTCAACAAAACTTGCTCCAGGTTCTGTTGCATATGCTATCTTTTCGAGGATGAGCAGGGCCGCAAAATGTTCCACGGCCAGTGGCTCACTCACAGTTCAAAGACCCTTCTTCGAGAGCTCGGCCATTCTCAGGCCCTCTATCCAATGTTAACAGATTGTGAAGATATTCACATTGACGCAATATCACAGAAATGCAACGTCCGGGAGCTTGACCCAGATGCTCCCGAGCCGATCGACGGGAACGCATCGGAAGAGAACGATTTCTTCACTGGGTATGAGTTTCTGTGCCGCCGTCTACTTATCCTCTAATATCTCCTCGCCAGTTTGTTGTACAACAGTGCAGACGCGTCCTTCGTGTCGCTCTCCAAGGAACAAAGAATGCGTGCCTTTGCTCATTGTGACACTCATCAACAATGTCTCTCCTGTGGCTTTCAAGCAGTGAAATCGAGCATTGCTCATCCTCGTCCTCTCCCAGGTGGCGGATTCGCCCAATATGAATTCACGTATCACGTCCACGATTTCGTCTACATCAAGCGTAAACAAGCACACTCTGTTTACAGAATCGGTCAGATCATAAAGCTCAAGGCAATGAAGGTCCCGATCGAATTGACTGTTCGACTGTTCGGGAGGTATGATGATGTGGTAAGGAGGGAGAAAGCGGAAGACGAGCATAGTTTATTACCATCTGACGACGTGAGTCCCTCTCAGTCAGGTGTCATGTTTGCTGATCGTCCGCGCAGCGTAGGCTTTTCAAAACAGACGAGGTGCAAATTGTACACGATGAAGATTTGCAAGGCCAATGCTACGTAGTTCATAACCGTGACATGGGTGCAGTTGACGAGTGGGTGATGCATGATGATCACTACTATGTCAATCAACAAGCTTGCTCGTTGAAACCCAAGTCTCTTAACGAACTCAAAGATTGGCCAGTGAGCGAATTCAGACCCTGCAAAAAGTGTCATGAAGAAAGAGAAGAACTTTTGGAACGGCAGAGTCTACTTCTCCAAAGACATGGTCGTCTGCGAGGGCTGGAGTTGTTTAGTGGCAAGACTTTTATACGTCGGTTTTATTGTCATCCTGAATTTGGATTCCAGGTGCTGGTGGTCTTGGGACCGGTTTCGATTTGTCCGGTTTCGTGGAGACTCGATGGGCGATCGAATTTTCACCCAGTGCAGCACGAACCTACAGGTGAGGTTGAGTCGGCGCCCTGTCTTCCTCGGACTCACGGAATGTCTTGCGCAGGCGCAATCATCCAGACACCATTGTTTACAATCAATGCACTAATCTGTGTCTACAACATGCAATCGATACCCAAGAAAATAAGAGACCAAAGCCGCTACTCTCATTAGACGACAAGAAATCGTTACCTCCCATGCCAAAGCCAGGTGAAGTGGACTTCGTTTATGGTGGTACGTGACCTATGGTTGTCTCCATGCCTGAAATGAGTAAAGACGGGTTGTCAGGTCCTCCATGTCAGAGCTTTTCGCTTATGAACCATAACAAGGTAAGGTGAAGAACACATGAGTTATATTAAGCCTGACAACTTGAGTTAACAGAAAGAATTCGATATACGGTAGCTGGGTCATTTGTCCCATCAACCGACCGGCGATCTCATATGTTTTTATATAGGAGCACGCTTCCATGCAATATGCTCGCTTACGTCGAGTTTTACCGGCCATCATATGTACTCATTGAGAACGTTTACGGAATTTTGTGTCACAACCAAAAGACCACATCGAAGAAGAATGGCATACAAGCTGCCGTTCCAAAACTTATTCAGCGTGCTTTGGCCTCCATCGGGTACTGGCCTTTCACCCCCTGATCATCGAGATAGTGTTTGACGACCCACAGATACCAATGCAAATTTGCCATCCTCCAGGCCGCCCAGTATGGTGCACCTCAAGGCCGCAAGCGAGTCATTTTTTGGGGAGCACGTTGTGACGTGTTGATGCCAGAATGGCCGATTCCGACACATTGTTCTCCAATCAAATTGATTCGTGCTGCGCTGCCAACGGGCTCCGTTTTACCTCCCATCATAAGGAACAAGTGTGAAGGGGGTTTAGAAGACGATCGGTCCGCGCCGCTACATTTTGTCACTATCGACGAAGCAATCGGAGATTTGGCATGTGTTCATTGATGAATATGCTGCGGAGGTCATTCTCACGTTAACGGTGTTTCACCAGCCTCCTTTCGACTGGTCTGTACTTTTGCCGCGCGAATTGTCCATTACTGAGGTCTTTGACATCCAGGGTTAATCCACATGTCACTATGAAGGCCACAACGGAGAACAAGAGGGAAGCACGAGAGCGCAAGGATGTTCTTAAAATCCCCGCCTTTTGCCCCCTCGAAGTTTCCAAACCCCGCTTCGTTGGCTTCTCGCAGCCACGCAAACACAGTTCCGAGCCATTGACACGATATCAAAAATGGATGCGCCAAAACGCAGATGGCAACATCAATCAAGACTTGAAATATCATTATTCGAGACGATGGCGTGCCAATGTAGCAGAACGGTAGATACTCGCCGCTCATAGGTTTTACCAACCGTTGTTTGATTTTACAGTGTTTGTGCCGTACCATTGGTTGCTGGAGCAAATCAGTTCAGTAAGTCGATCGTTGTACTATCGAGAAAATGTTCAACTGGAATGTTCTCAAGCTCTGCCGGCAAAGCTGCGGATGGAACTTGCAAAACGGAAGGAGGCAGAGACGAAGTATGCGTGTATGTGTGGAACGTCTGTCTCTACTTCTGCTCAATTCCCTTGTAGCCCTTTACAAGCGCCTAGATGCTGACCATGTGTTCGCAACTGCGTTGACCACTGTCGCACCAAACAATAAAGGCGGCACGGTCCTCCACCCGTCCGTGAGTGCTCCTATTGCACAAGAAAGACAGGTGACCCAACGAGCTTTTAGCAAAAACGGATTCTCACTGTTCAAGAGTGCGCTCGAGCCCAAGGATTCCCCGATCATTATGAATTCTTGTCTGTTAATGACGCTCCAGCGAAAATTGTAGCAGACGTAGGTGGCCCTATTTCTGTTTGTCATGTCACCTGGCTTGAGATTTGTCTAGCAACTTCGGCAAATCGGTAATGCTGTCCCTGTTCCCTTGGCTTATGCTCTAGGTAAATCGTTGGGCCAAACGCTGTTCAAAATGTGGGACGAGGAGGATAGGGAAGGGAGCCCAGAAGTGTGAAGTCGATGTGCCATTTATGATGTCAAGGTTATTCGCAATGTATGTTGCCAATGCCCGCAACACAAGTCATCCAACAAACCAATGTACCACACCCGAAGTACACTGAAATCGGTAGAGTACGTAACAAGAGAGATCGTAATAATCTACCTGACAGCAATAGAAATGATCACAATGAATGGACGCATCGATAGGGTATTAAAAAACCGGGTATCGTAGTCCCACGAGATTAAGAAGTATTATTACATTAGTAACCGCGTTGTACCTTGGGATCTAGGAGGTGGAACTGGGCGATGAGGGATGCGCTGTGAAGACGCGGCAGTGAGGGCTGAAGCACGTCGTGCCAACTGGGCCCTCCGAAGTTCTTCGTCGATCCGCCACATGCCTTGGACAAACGCGTCGCGGTCAAGGAATCCAGTGCATTGAGGATCGCAGTCGTTCCTTGCAGACAGCATTCATATGAACTCAATATGGCAATCAAAAGATGTGCTCTTACCATATACTCCTAAGCTTTTGGCGATCGAGGCGCGAGGTATTCCATATGTACTTGACGATCCGTCCGTTTAGTTTCTCTTTAAGGGGGACGGAAAATGGCTGCTCTTCTCCCTCGCTGTCATTTTCTTCATGTCTCTCTTCCAAAGATGAGGTAACATGGTCTTCTGAACGGGTGATGAGGTCTACCGACAAACCACGCCATCCAGCTGCCTGTCTGCCCTTCTTGACGGAGGGAGGCGGTGTCGAAAGCAGTTTGGTTTTCTGTGTCCTCTTTTCCACCTTTCGTCGGCCTTTCACTGCACTATCAAAGAGAGACTCGTATCGCGATCGGGCAGCGGGAGGGACAGGTGTTGGCCGGAGAAGAGGTGAGGATTTCGCGCTACCTGCAAATTGTGCGCTGTTCCGCGTGCTGATGCTTGTCCGTGATGTAGATGTAACGTTACTTAGAATAGAGGATCGATCAGACGTAGATGCAGAGGTGGAGATGACAGAAGCCCGCGAAGAAGAGGGTCGGGAGCGTGGTTGATAAGGTGGCGGCGGAGGTGGAGGGCGGCGTGTCTTCGTAGTGACTGTAGTCGAAGAAGATGACCCCGAAGTCAAGCGAGCGAGCGGTTTTGGCGGAACAACCGGCACAATCTTCGTGGCCGGTCGATTAGGTAGGTAGGGTGGCTCGCATTTGGGGGAAGTCTTTGACTTATTGACGCCTTGTTCCCAGCCAAAGAGCGTGGCTGTCGAAGGGCTGGGTGTAGATATAGCTGAAACATGCTCGAATGACTCTGCGATGCTGGCGGTGTCGATATCCGTAGCGATGCTCTCCACATCAAAGGTGAACGACGGTGGCCTGTTGCTTATTTTGGGACTGTGGATCTCGATGTTACTCCCATCTGATGAGAGGGAGATAGAATGGAAAGAAGAGATGGAGGATGCGGAAGTATGTCCTACGCGAGCTGAGCCGAACTTGTGTGCACCTGGTGGGTAAGTATGTTCGATCGTCAGAGAGTCCGAACGACCCGGAGGGCGCAATGAAGCGCCAGCCTCGCTGCCTGCGGATACCGAGCGCTGAGTGGGCGCACGATCGGTAGAACTGCTGGATGGCTTTCGCGGAGGAAGAGGGGGGCGCAGTTTGGGGGGTGGTGGTTCGAAGTTGATGAGTGGCGTCGGTAAATTCGGAGCGCCGGAAGTTGGGGGCTTTTTTGAGGGAGAGGGAGTTCGATTCGAGTTGTGAACGCCATTCGACTTGCCAACGCCAGCAGTGAGCGTGGGACGAAGTACAGAAGGTGGCTCGACTGGGCCGTCCTCGACGATCCAGTCCTTCAAGTCGATCAACGAAGTCTGAGAAATAAGACTCGGTGTCGATGGTGATGGTGAACTCGATCTATTGGAAGAAGCCGCAGTCACGAGCGGAGCGATGGGATGAAATGCGCTAGCGGTGGGTGAAATCGGGGACTCTAGAAGATCAGACGCAAGCTTTGTACTTCCCGCTGTCACCATTGGGGTCGAGAGCGTCGTTGTGGTGGTCGTTGTGGACGACGAGAACGACAGCGCCTCGAACGCCTGGATTCTTGACTGGAAAGACGCGGAGGGCATAGCGAACGTCGAGCTCGAAGAGCTCTCTCACCGCTTTAAGTGCAAGCCACACGTGATCTATATCTTTGTCCCTTGACCACCAACATCCCGCAACATGCCCAATGAACTCTATGCCGTCGCAGGTAACATATCCTTACAAGCTCAGAACATCTCTTATATACCCGCTAGACTTTTGCCTGATCCCGATGGGAACAAGCGGGCCATCCGTAAGCCCTCCGTGTCCTCAAAGAGTCCAACAACCACAGCCCCCGTGACAGGTTGCTGAACACATCGCCGTATGTCATAATATACTCGAAAAGTCTGGGCTTAAGTTTGAGGTCTGTGCGTGTCGCATTCTCCGATACAGCTCTAACTTCAATGCCTGCAGATGCAGTAAGCATTCGTCCCACACCGACAAAATACATCGCTGAAGACTCTCCTCTCCCAGCGGCTACGGTACCAACTTAGGCTTGTGTCCACATCCATATGAACGGCATCCCACTAACTAGAACGCAGAGGGTCCGTGGTCAGAGGTCACCAAGGCCATCTACGAATGCCACGCGGCTGTTCACGCCAATGGCGTATCCCGCATTGCGACAGACATCCGTATTGGCACCCGCACAGACCGAGAGATCGTCCCCGGTCAAGGAAATAAGGGCAAAGTTCAGCGTGTTCAAGAGATTTTGGGGAGAGATGGAAACAGCCGCC
Source organism: Xanthoconium stramineum (assembly GCA_038090315.1). Taxonomy (NCBI): domain Eukaryota; kingdom Fungi; phylum Basidiomycota; class Agaricomycetes; order Boletales; family Boletaceae; genus Xanthoconium; species Xanthoconium stramineum. Next base: position 73,722 of record JBBPMO010000004.1, read on the forward strand.
TTTAAGAAGCACCAGTTCCTTTTGTCTATGCATGTAACAACACCTCGGTCGCCGACTGATGTGCGAGACGTTCTGTATCATTAATGTGCCAATTACTTTACATGGCAGGCACGGGCCCTCTCGAGCCTTTGGCAGTATAAATCTGCGCCAGCAGCCCGAGAACGCCACCATCCTCCAGTTCCTCGTCGTCATTGACACCCTCTTGTTGTGATTCGTATGGTTTTGTTCCGTTGGCATTACCATCCACGTACGAATCTCCCAAGGTGCTGTCCACCCCACCATCAGCGGCACGATCTTCATTTCGTATAGAGGGCAGTGCCGGTGGAGGCAGAACACTCCCTTGAGAGTCACCAAGTACGGCTGTCTGAGCCATCCCAATACCCTGGCTGCCCAGAGAAGACGCAGCCATCGGCGACTGCCAAGCTGTGGACCCTGCGACTCCACCTCCACCGATAAGTACACTTCCCCCGCCGGGTTTTCGTCGAAAGGCTAAATGCTGGCTCTGTCGAAGTGCTCGATCATATTCTTGTGCGCGCTCTGTGAGATCCTTTTTGCCATCGTTTAGTAAGACCGTGTTGTCCAGACCAGTTCTAGAAGAGGTGAGGACACGCCGACGAGCATTGATGTCTGCAAGACGGCTTAGGTAGAGAGAACCAGTGGGATCGGAGGGGTTCCAATCTGGATTGGCAGCTTTAAAGTTGAGAAAACTCTTCTCCATCTTCCCCTCTCGAGAAAGCATTCTTTCATCTTGGATTTTGGTTGGTGCACCAAACTGTAAAACTCATAAATCAGATAACCTATGGATATAGCGGAAGTGTGACAACGTGCGAACCTTGACATTACCGTGCCGTTTGAAGTCAAACTCTGCGAAACTGCAGATATATCCACGGCCGGGGACCCATACCGTAAAGTCGTGGAAGAAGTCGATAATATCGGGTGCACAAGGTGGGAGGGAGAACCATAGTACGAATGGCGTTGTGACCACAGAGACAATCTCTTGCAAGAAACTAATGACTTTGAGCGTGAACAACTCGCCAAACTCTTGATGGACCTGATTGCGACTGTAGTTAACGAAAGGTAACGCATGAGGAGAGTCTATTCTGCTGACCTGCTTTGAGTGAAGTTCATCCTTCCATTCATCCGGCATGTAGTGAGTATACTGGATAACTTCTGTCATGAGCAGCTCTGGGTCAAAAACTCTGTTTTCTTCTGGTATCATTCCTCGGGCAACACCAAGTATGGAAGCGAACACTGTGACGTAGAAGAGGACTGTCCGGTGTGGCGTGACCTCGAAGTGAATAGCCAACTCGGGATCGAGAACAGATACAAGGACGAGCACAGCAGCGAATGATCCCGCGACAAATGCAACAAAGCTGGGAGTACGAATCAACAAACGGAAACGTCTTGGATACCACACTTACCGCATGATGATTGCGATCTTTTCGTTCGGAAATTGACCAATGTAGATGTTGGCCAAGGGGTAGGATTCATCCAATCTACGAGTAAATAGGTGAGACAGCTCATTGAATTCGCGAAACTTCCACTGTGCGAACGGCGTATAACGTCGGCTGCCGATCGAAGAAGGATTATCGCGATATTCCTACTCGAAATGATAGGTAAAGTTTCCCCTGAGCTTCAAAAGCGATACGTACGTCAAAGTACCGGAAGAATGAGTACATGATCATGTACAGGACGATGAATGGTGCGAAAATCGCATTCAGCATGCCCATGAAGACGAAACGCCGCCGCAGACTAGAGGAACCTGAGTTGTCGGGAGGGCAAAAAACCACACAATGGAGCTACGTACCCTTCAATCAGGACGGCACGATTTTTATTCTTCAAGAACACTTTCCTGACGCGACCTCGAGGGTCAAAGAGGTACTCCATCAAGCAGAACCTCAGATTCCACTCTAACACTTTCGTGAGAGTTCTTCCTTTGCCCTCATCACCAGCCCGATGTAAGATCCTCTTCAATGCAGGGGGCAGAGGCACGCGGAGGTCCAATAACTCCTTGTTAAACAACGCGATTAGGTAATTCTCTTGACGCATGATTCGGTTCGCAATGTCGTGTGCGTCAAGAGAGGCCGTGGCTGGCGTTGCAACATGATTGTTGACGGTTGAGGAGATGGCAGTGATGGGATTCTCTTCACGAATGGCACCTATCCGACGAACTATTTCAGGCCATGAGATCGTTTGGATATCGGCCTGGATGAATCAACAAAACAATGAGCACAGCGTGCGATAGAAAAAACGGAAACTTTCACATCTGGTATGCGGAGTAAATGAGTGTAGAAGTTATACATGTCCACTAGGCGCACGACTTCAAATGCGAACGATATGATTTGCCAGATGTAAAATGCAGTAAAGAGCAAGAAGAACAGCAAGGTCACGCCAGAGAACCTAGGACTCCCAGATCAGAGAAGTCATGGTACACGGTGGGGAAACAGACCTGGCAACACAACGATCAATGACAGCCTCGGAAAGATGGGTGACTTTATCGCGGGTTATACGGCTGTAGTCGACACACCCTAACAAGAATGTAGAGAAGGCAATAACAAACCCAAATGTGCTGCGTGCTCACCGTTAGTCTCGACATACAGAATACACCATGAAGTGCTGACAGGATGTTGAGCCCCCGAGTGAGGGCTATTGAATAGATCCCCTTTCCTTCGTAGTAAAGATAAACCTCTTGCAAGAATGCGTCGAGATTGTAGACATTAACCCAATTCCAGAGAGCACGTTCGTAGGCATCTAAGCCGCGTAGAGGCTTGGGAGAAGTTGGTTGGTCTGGTAGGGGCTGCGGTGGCACATCGACATCCACTTCAGACGGTCGAGGGGGTATTGATACCGGGAGCGAGAGATGACCTTCGCGTGGAAGGGACCTCGCCGAAGTCGAGTGCAGCGGTTGTGAACGAACTTTTGCTGTGGTCGGTGTGCTCGCGCTGGGCGGTGAAGGCTTGCGCGGCGAACGGGACGCTTCGATCATAAAGCTCTGCGGAACCTCGTCGTCGGACGCATCCCGCTCGTACGGCCTGTCTTCGTGGCGTATATTTGGTCGCAGAGGGTTCATTTCCGCGAGGTCAACATCGGTCTCCCATGAGACCTTGCGTTTTCCCTGCGTCTTGGAGACGTTCCTGACAGATGGCGGAATTGCATGGCCAGCTTCCAGGTCATGTTCTTCGGTGGTCCCGCTTTCGTTGTCCTCTTCCATCACAGGGGATTGACTGGCTTGCGTGTAGCCTTGATAGGTCCGATGCATTGGATTGATGATATTGAGAAACGGCTGGGAGGTCGAGAGAATTGTCCGCGATGAGGAGGGACGCGTCGGCGAGCGTGGGTTTGTGTTGTGCATGACCGCAGGATCAGCCAAGCTCGTCCAGAACAGCAACGTTTGTTGTTCAGAGGCGTGACACTTTGTGACAGGTTACTACTAGTACAAATTCACAGCATATCCTTGCTCAGATCCTATACCTTGCCCACGACGTTCAGGCTGCTGGCAGCCTTCATAACTGCCTGTAATCCGGACGTAGTAATGTCAGAGTCACTGCCCACACCCCATGCAGACTCTTTTTTGTCCCTTCCCTCAACCTCATAGACCAACTCCACAAAAGAGACGGCCTTCACATCGGCACCCTCGCCTACCGAGTGCTCGGTATACTCCCTGATCTCGAGAGTCCCTTGAATCTGGGTGTGGAGCGCAGCAACAGCTGCAGATAACGACCCATTTCCTTCTCCAGAAACGTTTCTCGCCTTGCCGTTGACGAGCAACTGCGCCGTAATTTGACGCCGTCCAGCAACGTCTGACTTGACAAGATCGAATGTCTGCAACTCGAATCGGCATGGCTTGGCAGTCTCGTAGCCATATCTCTCTGTGAACAACTTCGTCAAGTCCTCGTACGAAATCTGTCCGCCCGAGTCCCGGGTGACCCGCTGCACGACTTCAAAGAATGCACTTTGGAGCCTGCGGGGAAGTTGTAACTTCAAAGAGTTGACGATCGCGTTCGCTACGTCCGCTTGACCTGACGTCGAGTCGAAACCGATGCTCAGTTTCAGCTCGGGTAAGGGCCGGTCACCAATGGCGCTGTTTACGGCACTAAGGACTGCACGTAAACCAGACGCAGCAATATCGGAATCGACCCCCACACCCCACCACGACTGCGAAGCACTCCGTGTCTCCTTGATACTGTTTCCAGTGGCGACGAGTTCTATGTACGAGGCTGCTTTGGCAGTCTGACCATCACCAATTGTATGTTCGGTATACTCCCGTAGAGTCATATCGATATCAAGATGACTGTGCAGGGCGTTGAGTAGAGCAGAAATTGGTCCGTTCCCGTCTCCTCGTATGACTCGGAGCATGCCGTCAACAGAGAGCGTGCCGTCAAACCGACGGCGTTCGTCCGCAGCCTCATCGGTGTCATAAGGTTCCGATGATGGTTCAGCGGTGACAGAAAAAGTCTTAAGCGCCAATCTACCCTCGTACTTCGGGCCACCAAAGTGATACGTGCTGCGGAAAGTCGCCGTGATATCCTCTACTGTCATTTCTCTTGCCTCGCGATCCGCGATGGCCTGAATGATCTGGTAAAACGCGATTTGCATTTTGCGGGGGAGGTCGAGATTGAGGTGTTCTTTGACAAGGTAGGCAACACCTCCTTTTCCAGACTGGGAATTGACGCGGATGACAGCCTCGTAGCTGCACCCGAGATCGGCGGGATCGAGCGGTAGGTAAGGCATGTCCCATATTTGTGCCTCGCCATTTGCAAAATTTTGAGCATGGCGTTGTACCTGTGCCTCGAAACCTTTCTTGATGGCGTCCTGGTGTGAACCAGAGAACGCAGTGAAGACCAAGTCGCCAGCGTAGGGATGACGGGGATGGACAGGAAGATCATTGCATTGCGTGACGATGTCGATGATGCTCTGGATATCGCTAAAATCCAGGTGAGGATGGATGCCTTGAGTGTAGAGATTGAGTGCGAGGTTGACAATGTCGACGTTTCCCGTGCGTTCACCGTTGCCGAACAGGCAACCTTCTATTCGATCCGCGCCTGCAAGAACGGCGAGCTCGGCAGCTGCGATACCAGTTCCGCGATCGTTGTGAGGATGCAAGCTGACAACTATTTTTTCGCGTTCTGAGATGTGAGTGCAGAAATACTCAATCTGAATAGGGTGTCAAAGCAACCCAGAGTGGAATCCACGACAGGAGACTTGCCTGGTCTGCGTAGTGGTTAGGTGGTCCTACTTCCACGGTCGCAGGCAGATTGAAGATTATTCGCTGATCGCCTGTGGCAGCTTTTCCCCAAGAAGTCTTGACTGCTTCGCAGATAGCAACCGAGAACTCGACTTCGGTTTGAGTAAACGTCTCGGGGCTGTATTCGTACCGGAACGTGGTGCCATGAGAGGCCGCATACTGATTTGTTAGTTCGCGAACGAGATTGGTATGGTGTGCTGCGAGGTCGATTGTCTGTTCTTTCGAGTTCTTGAAGACGACATTGCGGAACATGGGGGAAGTTGCGTTGTACATGTGAATGATGACATGTTTCGCGCCTGCCACAGAATCAAACGTCCGCCTTATGAGATCCTCGCGAGCAGGCGTCAAGACCTAAATAAGATGGGGATGAGTGCGAGTTGCCGAGTGGACCCGGATTTTCACGAACCTGAATCCAGACATCGTCCGGAATTTCGTCGTGCTCTATGAGGTATCGAACAAAGGCAAAATCGGTGTTACTGGCAGCTGGGTACGCGACTTCGATCTCCTTGAAGCCACATTTTACCAGCAACCTGAAGAAGACGAGTTTTTGATCCCCTGTCATGGGGTTTGCGAGGGCTTGGTTTCCATCGCGGAGGTCGGTGGACAGCCAAATGGGAGCTTTGACAAATGTTTTGGTGGGCCATGTGCGATTGACTAAGTTTAGAGGCGCGTACGGCTTGTACTTTTGGGAAGGATCGATGCTAAGAGTGAACGTTTAGGTAGTCCTCGTGGATTGGATTGCTGTGACTCACAGCATGCAACCCATGGCTGAGGCTCTTTGAGGAGAAAGCGGCCACTGGTAAAAAACGGAATCAGAGTTCGAATGACTCATATATCGAGTAAATAATTCGGCGCAAACCAAACACTATCAGACAGTGTACTACCCCACCGACCAGAATGTCGTTAACGCTATCGACAAAGACGTCTCCGTTTCCTTACGCCGCCCTCGCGATTGCGACATACACTCAAAAGGCCGAGCTCAACTTCGATGACACAGCGACAGGTGTTTCTCTTGATCTAAATGGTGATAGATACACTACCGAAGAGGAGATCGTCGCGATCCTGGCCAAGATCGCACGTATAGATGGGGAGAGCACAAAGGTTGATCGATCTCCTCCAGATCCCTCCTGAAATTGACCACGCTGCCAGGTGTCGACATACCCTGCATTGGCAAAAACATTGCCCACATTAACAGCAGTTCCCGACATTCTCAGTGCTCTTGACTCTCTGGATGACTACCTCGCATACCGTACGTTTCTCACTGGTCACGGAATCAGTGCCGCAGATTGGACGCTCTGGGGAACCATTAGAGGTACGTGATACCCCGTGGTATCGTCCTGAATACCCAAGTCTCTTCTTTTACTTAGCATCCATCAAAATACTGGGTCTGCTCAAAAATGGTCAACACATGCACGCTCTGCGATGGTTTTTATACCTGGAAAGCCTTGAGTCCACGCAAGCCGTGTTGGCCAGTATTGTAGCAGCAAAGGCAAACAAGGCCCGGAATACAAAGACCGCCGCAAGCTTTGCTCTAGGTCTTCAGAATGCCAAAGAAGGCGAGGTCGTGACGCGATTTCCTCCAGAGCCAAGCGGGTACCTGCACATTGGCCACGCTAAAGCTGCTGTACTGAACCAGCATTTTGCGCAAATGTACAAAGGAAAAATGATTGTCCGATTTGATGACACGAACCCGAGCAAGGAGAGGGTGCGTATCTACACTTGTATCAGTGTGTTTCAAATTTACCTTAGGAATAGACCGAGTTCGAGCAGACCATCCTAGAAGACTTGGAGTTGATGGACATCAAAGGAGATGTCATAAGCCATACATCGGATTATTTTGATCAGACATACGAACTTGCGATCAAGCTGATCGAAGCTGGCAAGGCTTATACCGATAACACGGAGCAGGCTCAAGTATGAACTTCGAACACCGTCTTCCGTTGACGCTGACATTCGGGTAGATGCGCGAGGAACGGGGAAAGGGAATTGCTTCTGCACATCGCGATGATTCAGTTGAGGACAATTTAAAGCATTTCGCTGAAATGAAATCTGGCACGCCAGAGGGTCTCCGATGGTGTCTCCGTGCAAAAATCAGCGTAGATGACCAAAACAAAACCCTCCGCGACCCTGTCATCTACCGGTGCAACATCATCCCTCACCATCGTACGGGGTAAATTGTCTCACTCGTCCTTGTTACCCACCTATGTACTCATTCGTTCCTCATAGCACAAAGTGGACGATCTACCCCACTTATGATTTTGCATGCCCCATCGTCGATTCACTTGAGGGCGTCACTCACGCATTGAGGACAATGGAGTATCGCGAGAGAAACGCTCAGTATTATTGGATGATTAAGGCGATGGGTCTACGCCATGTTTCTATATGGGACTTCAGGTTCGTTATTTTTTTCCGTCCTCGCTGTCATGCTAAGCATCGTTTCAAGTCGGTTGAACTTCATCTATACCCTATTGTCGAAACGAAAATTGCACTGGTTCGTTGATAATAAAATTGTCAAAGGGTGGGATGACCCACGATTCCCTACCGTTCGAGGTCAGAATGAGAGACGCTCCCATGTCAATCACGCTTAATTTAAACCAGGGATTCGTCGTCGTGGCATGACGATAGAGGCGCTGAAGCAATTCATGCTTTCCCAGGGACCGTCACAATCCCTCGTTTCTCTCGAATGGGATTCTATCTGGGCTCTTAACAAGAAGGTGATTGATCCGGTTGCTCCCCGGTTCTGGGCGATTCTCGGGGAGAAGTGGTATGGTGTCATGCATGGTAGTGTTTGAAATTCTTACGTTGCACTCTTCCAGCGTACTTGCAACGGTTAACGGCGGTCCTGTCGGAGTCGAGGTTAAGACATTGCCTCTCCATAAGAAAAATCCAGAGGTCGGCGAGAAGCAAACAGTATACTCGTCCACGATCTTACTCGAGCAAGAGGATGCCGCTTCATTTGAAGATCAAGAAGAGGTACGTGCGCCCGACTGATGAGCTGACTTGAAACAATATGCTCCTTTAGATAACCCTAATGGACTGGGGCAACGCGTTTGTGCGTTCGAAAGTTGTCGGAAAGGACGGCGAAGTAACCGCCCTCGTTATGGAACTAAACCTGGACGGCGATTTCCGAAAAACGAAAAAGAAAATAACCTGGCTTGCACAACCCACAGACTCCCATCCAGTGACAGAAGTCATCCTTCTGGATTATGACTACCTGATCACAAAAAAGAAGCTTGAAGAAGAGGACGACGTGAAGGATTTTGTTCCACCAGTAACCGAGTTTCGCGAAGAGGCACTGGCGGATGCGAACGTGAAAACGCTCAAAGCGGGTGATATCATCCAATTCGAACGAAAAGGTTATTACGTCTTTGATGGAAGCACAGGAGACGGAAGACTTGAATTCATCAAGATCCCGGATGGACGTGCAGCCGGTCTAGCGAGCAAGGCAGGAGGCAAAAGTGCGGTCGTGACCGCCGAAACCTCCAGTCTTTCTACGTCCCCACCAGAAGTTGGCTACCAGTCTACGGTGAAAATGTATAAGGTAGATCAGGTGTATGGAGAAGATGAAGTATCGCCCCCGTCAAGCAGCAAGATGTACAAGGTAGATAACGTGTACGGATAGATTCTTAGAAGTTGTAGTCACGTGTGTCGTGAATTCGTTTTTGGCTCTTCGCTTCACACTGATTTTGGGGAGCTGGGCCCCAGGAACACTAGTAAGCGAGACAAAGGGAGTCCCGGTTTTGGAACTAACCGCCGCACTAAGAAATTCTCTTTGGTTGGAGTTTGTGGATGGGATTGACGATATGGAACTAGAATACACGAAAGTATAAAAGTACTTTAATAACTTCGCTCGAGATCTTATATCGTGCCACGTCGTATTCATTTGCTAAGATGGGCAAAGGATGTACTTCGCCAAAGTCTGGGTCGATCGGGGGGATTTGGAGGTTGATTGAATTTCCCTCGCCGCAGTACTTCCATGAGTATGAAGGTGACTGCGAGGCGAAGTAATCAAGGACCCCGGAAATGATCAGGACAAAATTATTTACCTATGAGTTCGGCTGTTGAGGCCAGCGGATGAGGCTCGAATTCGAGATAATGGTGGCCGAAGCCGGGTAATGGCGTCGTAATGAGATGTTCGCCCACACGAAGACTGTTTAAGTGGAATCGTCCTTTGGCTCGATTAAGATCATAGTCCAGCAGCTAATTTGCCGTTGTTGAGATCGTGTAGCTCGTACAGTTGAGGAATACCACTTACTGTGAGTCCATCCGGGCCAGCTATCCAGAAAAATTTGGTGTCGAAGCGTGCAGGTAGTCCGAGGACGTTATGTCTAGGAAGGAATTTAGTGTCGGAAGAGCCAAGAGAACACAAACTTACGACAAGACGGCATTTTGGGACCCAAACATTTCTTTGACTGCGACCTTTTCCCTGCCGATGATGACCTCTACAGGTCGTCGCCCGTCCCAACCAATTCCTGCCACAGTAATGCCACGCTTGTCGACGATGGTGGTTCTCCGGGTTATTGTGGCCTCACTCTCGCTTTCCGTGTCGGAATCCTTCTCTCCCGCATGGATGAAATGGGAGCGGGTAAGGATGGTGAAACCCAGGGCGCCAGTCTCGGGGTATACGAGAGACGAGTCTAGGATGTCTGATTTGGAGAACTTGAGTAACATCGTGGGCGAAGAGAGAGTGCGAAAAAAGACTTGATATCAGTGACGGACCGCTATCTCCGACATGACATGCAATATTTCCCATTTTGGTTGCCTTCCATGCAAAAATTCTTCGTGTAAATTTTCGAAGGAAAGTCCACGCCACCGTTTGCTTGCTCTTGTTTTTGATGTGGCAATAAGAGTGGGAACAAACAGGAACCAAACAAACTGAACATTGAAGTCGACGACGACGACGACGACCCTAGGGACTCGACACGACGGCGTCCTCCACGGCGCCAGCGACGAGGACCATAAGCCATTCCCGAAAGTGCCCCGTCTTCTCCGAGTCTCATAAACGTCGACGAAACGTCGACCCAAGTCTCCTGTGCACCGGTCCAGAACATCATCATCGCCCCCGTTCTTGGTATGGCTCAGCGTCGTTCGCCACAGAGACTCTCATCTTCGCCATCTGGGAGTTACCACCGGAAAAATAAAGCTTCGCTTCGTCGTTCATCCGCTGCAAGACGCGCTCTCGCTTTCGTTAATAGATTCCAGAAGTCAACCATTGGTTCCCACGCCTCGCGCGCGTCCGCACCTTCTTCTTCAGATACCGTTTCAGTTCGCCCAATCCTTGCCACATTGCAGCCGAACCTACGCCGGTTACCTTGCCGCCAGTACCTCCTACACAAAAATAGCATGCGCGATGTGAGCCCAAGTTTCGACGTGCCCGCTGGTTCAAAGAGAAAACGCGTCGTTACTCTGAGCGAGAATGCTCACGCGAATGGTCGTCCGACGCGCGGTTCCGGGAGACCCAAGAGGCGGAAGGCACTCTCAGTAGATTCTGAAACAGACGATCCCGCGACTTTGATGGATGTCGACGCGTCCCATCGGTGGAGTGGATCGGATGACTCTGAGGTAGACAGCGATCGAGAGGAGTCATGTAAGCTGTGCTCACGCCCATTGTCATATGGCACTTATGGTGAAATAGCGGATGAGTTTCTTATCAATGAAGCATCCACCAGGCAACTTTTGCGGTTGCGCAAAGATGAACTTGTGCGCCTTTATAGCACGGCTGGCCTTTCAAATGATACAGAGTCCCTAACAAAACCCGAATTGGTCGATGCCATCGTCTCCGCGCGCGACGACGTCGCCTCCCTCCCTCCTCCTTCTTCTCCTGGCAGAGACGGGAATTCTAGTGAATTTTCGTCAGACGATGGAAATATTGCTGGCGACGAAGAGACGGATGTTGGTACCAAGTACACGGCAGCATCGAGTCTCAGGAGACGCGTAACTGTCACTGGTGTGGGCCAGATGGCCACACGTGCGCTGAAGACGCGTAGTTTGTCTTTGGGTCAGCTTAATACTCGGTCATGTCCTGTCGAATTGAGCGTGGTGCCAGACAAGAAGGTCGAACTTGAGACTGTTACTAGGTTAGTACCTCTGGTGCTGCTATTCATATCCAACTATCCGACCAAACTTTGGTAGACGACGGAACACGCGTTTGACATCGAGCCGATCTTCTCCAACTATGACATCTTCCAACCCTCTTCCGTCACCACCTGCCACACGTCTACGTACTCGTAAAGGTTCTGGAGAACATCCTCCCTCACAAGTCGTCTCATCGAAGGCTAAGGCCAAATCTAGGCAAGTTGAATTCAGCGAGGATGTTCAGACACGGTCTCCTCCAGCGTCTGGTGACGAAAGCGAACTGACCGACCTCGCCGAACTGGAGGCCAAGATCGCGGCTACTTCACGTAGCTCTCGTCGTCTTCGCAGTAGAGACAAGGTCAATGGCAATTCCTCCGCTCATGACTACGACACTACTCCGAGGCAAAGAGCAAGACACCAAGCCCTTTCAGAAGAAAGCGAGGTAGAAGAGAACCAATATGAGGAAGACGAGGAAGAGGTTGATGAGCTTATTTCGTCCCCTTCCCCCTCCCCACCGCCGGGGAACGGTCGGCGCACTCCCGTTAAACGACGCTTGCGACCGCGGAGAACGCAGACACATACACCACCAAGGGATGATGGCAGCGAAGGAGACGACGAGGAAGAAGAGGACCAAGTCAAAGAGGATGTAATGGAAGAAATGGACGACGAAGATATCGAGAATCTTCACGAGGATGAGGATATTTTCCCAGAGAGTTCCTTGCATCCTGTGGAAACAACGCCTCTGAAGTTGCGGAGTGGGAAAGTCATTGGTGTTGAAGATATCACTGTGGATGACGAAGAGGAGCAGGATGATGAAGAGATTGACTTGGAGCTTGAATCAGTTGATGTGGACGCTGACAGTCCAGAGGTTGCTGATGCTGACGAGGTTATGGAGGAAGAGGATTGTGGGTATTGATTGTTCTCCAGGTTCAGTGTGCTGATAGTCGATGAAGTTGATCTCACCCTCGCCACTAAGAAGACATTAATTCGTCTCCGCCGCGATGACCTTGTTCGCCTTTGCGAGACACGCGATCTCGACATAGATGGTACGAAACCCCAGCTTGCGCAATCTCTATTACAGTGGCGCGATCGTCATGCAAATGAGTTCTCTTCGCCTTCCTCAACGGGTACTGTGCGACCCCCGTCGACGATCCGTGTCCGTGGCGGTCGCCGCAGAACAAAGAGTCGCAGTCACAGTATCACTCCACCCACGCATATGCGCCCACGCCATGTCCACCAAGATGAGCTCTGTACATCACCAATATCGAATGAACAAGGTCAACCGGAGCCAGAGCTGGAACTCGACCTGGAGAGTTTAGGGCTTGAAGACCGCGAGATACCCCCGGATAAACTGACGAAGTTAGAAAAGATTGGGAGTGGTGGTTTCAAGGACGTCTACATCGGGAAATTCAAAGGTAGACGGGTTGCAATTGCTGAATTCCGGGATCAGCTCAGTTCAAGTTTGTCGTCGTCATGTCTCGCAAGAGCTCTCACTAATCATTATGATAGTGGATATCAAGGAGCTCAAACTACTTGGAGCGTTTGACCATCCCAACATTGTGCGCTTCGTGAGTGCCATCCTCATCTCACGACGTATAACTCAAAACCCACCGTTGCAGCTTGGCGTCAGTATACCGGAGAACACACGAGAAACGCCTGTGATGATCGTCAGCGAGCTATGTTCAAATGGTGACTTATTTGACTACATCCGGAATGTCCCAATGCCATCACTATATAAAATTGTGCGTCTGTTTCTTGTCTCGTTTAGCGTTTCTGGAAAGCTCTTTCATAGTTAAGCATCATGCTCGATATTGCCTATGGATTGGAATACCTCCACACCCGCAAGCCCTCCATAATCCACCGAGACTGCAAGTCCTCAAATATCCTCATTACTTCTCGCGGCGCTGCAAAGATTGCGGACTTTGGGCTAGCAAAGGTCAAGCAGTCGACGCGATCGATGGTTCGGAGTGTTGTCGGGACGGTGAATTGGCAAGCTCCAGAGCTTTGGCACGCCCATCCTAAGTACAATCACAAAGCCGACGTATTTTCTTGTGCGATGGTTTTCTGGGAGATGCTCCAGTGGCATTGCCCGACAAAAAGGTTTCCGTGGGAGGTAGGCATCTTGTTCTTGTCCGGTGGTACGTAGCTGAAAGTTTCCAAAGGGAATGAACGAACATGCCATTTACGAAACGGTGGGTGCCAAACGACAACGGTGGGTTTCTGTTGTAATGTTTACGGCGAACCACTGATAGTTTGGTTGTTGCAGACCACCTCTGAGCGGATTGCGAAAACAGTATTGTCCGGAAATTGTCGGATTCATCGAATGCATGTGGGCGCATGACCCCGCGGAACGACCCACTATGTCTGAGGTTGTCCAGAAACTTGAACAACTTGTTGCGACTTATCGATGACCTCGAGCCAGCGCAACACGCGATGGAGCGTCTTCGATCAAACGATTCAACCAGCAGGGAACAAACGGATGAACATAATACTGTAAGACTTAGTACCCAGACCCGGTTCGCGTGAACGAATGGCTGCCTTTCTCACCCCCTTACCGTTTATGATTCGTGGCGAGCGTTCGGTATCTTCGTTATTGCATTTGTTAGCGAATTATATCCTGCATTGTAACCTAGCGTAGCAATTCTATTTGTGACCCGTTTCAGTTTCCAACTGCAGGCGACAGACATTCTCATTCGGTGCTCCACCCCACCGTAAACCATCGTCGTTTCCGTCTGAGCATGCTCAGAGTCTCGCAGCTCTTGCGACCTCTCAGCGCTGGCCACGGCCGCACAAGCCTGGTCCAATTTCAGTTGTCGCTCACTTCACGACCAGCCACGTGCCACCTCACTCTGCGTTCGTTTGCAGCTGGGTCATCTCCGGAACGAACGAAGCCCGTCATTCCCTTAGAACCACGTCCTAGATCTCGTTTTCTTCGCCGTTCGCTTCTCGTCGCCAAGTACACCTCTTATCTCGTGTTGTCCGCAACAGCTGGCTTGTTTGCCCTCGGAACAACCATATTCATACACGATGCATTCACATACACAGACAAGCACGTCGAACGTGTTCCTGTGTCCCCCCTAGCATTGCACCCTGAGCGTGGGGGTCCAAAAAATTTGCCTGTGGTGAATGTCCTTCTTGCGGATGAAGAAGACGAGGAATTCAGGAAGCTGAATGAGAAGCCCAAACTCGTCATTGTTGGAGGGGGTTGGGGGGTACGTTTGCGTGCGTTTTCAGTCTGTCCGCTACTCAGCGACTCTAGGCCGTCTCGGTGCTACAAAACTTGTCGCTGGGCGACTACCATGTGACTGTCGTCAGCCCAGAAACGTTCACTACGTTCACTCCTCTCTTACCATGTAAGATTTCTTCTCGCATTCAAGTTGGTTGTGCTTGTTTAATTTACCCCTTCACAAAGCTGCCGCCGTAGGCACGGTGCAAGTCCGCAGTCTTATTGAGCCGATGCGCAAAATCATTGCTCGGCTCCGTGGTCAAATGATTTGCGGAAAGGCAACAGATCTGGTGATGTCCGAACGGTTGTTAGAGGTCGAGACTCTCGGTCCTGATGGGAAGGTCCAAAGAATATATGTACCGTGAGTTGCTGGTGCCTGAGGACATCGCGAAGCCGAATTCTTATTCCTATTTTCCAGTTACGACAAGCTGATCATTGCAGTTGGCTCTGTGTCCAGCACGCACGGTGTCCCTGGACTAGAACATTGTTTCCAGCTGAAGACCATCTCGGATGCACAGGCAATTCGACGCCGGATTATGGGTGCGCCGATCCGTATTGCGCTCCCTGTGATTTACTGGAAAGCTACTTTCAGACAACTTTGAGACAGCAACTTTGCCAACTACGACCCCAGAAGAGAGAAAGCGTTTGCTGAGTTTTGTGGTTTCTGGAGGGGGTCCCACGGGTGTTGAAACGGCCGCCGTATGTATACCGAGCTTCCTTTACACCTTCCAGACCCTAACGAGGGCCTCCGCAGGAGATCTACGATTTTTGTCAGGAGGATATTGTGAATTATGTGGGTCCCTTTATGTCAGAGCGCATTGCTTCTTACGCACCTATGTGCTATCACCAGTTCCCGAAACTCTGTAGGGAAGAGGTCTCGATTCATGTCATCCAGTCGCGCGAGCATATTTTAAACACAGTACGTTCGAGTGATACCCGGTCTAAGAACGATAGTCTCATGTTTACAGTATTCTGACGCCATATCCAAGTACGCGGAGGTACGTTCATCCTTCTTGTCCTGGTTTTTTCGAACTTCATGTTAACCGTCCCGTAGGACAAATTCAAGCGTGATAAAGTAGACCTTATCACTTCGGCTCGTGTGCGGTCGGTACATCAAGACCATGTTGTGTATACCCTGCGGTCGCCAGACGGGACGATCACCGAGCATGAGATCCCTACCAATTTTGTGTTGTGGTCGACGGGGATAGCTATGAACCCGCTGACGAAACGGATCTCGGATCTCCTACCGAATCAAGTCCACAAGAAAGCCATCGAGGTTGACGCACATCTTCGTGTGAAAGGTGCACCTCTTGGCGAGGTATATGCTCTCGGCGACTGCGCGACGGTAAGTGCCTCAGAGCGACTTCTGTCTACTGCAGGTCGACCAGGTCGGTGAAATAGATCGAAACATCCCTTGTCAGCCATCTTCTTGAGCTGGTAGAGGAGGCCGACAAAGACAAGAATGGAAAAATCGATTTCGATGAATTTGATTTCATGGGTAAGGATCGTGGCCAATCCCTCGAGGTTCTTGTCCTCATGGTGTGGCAGTCTCCAGGATTAAACAACGTATCCCCATGGCGGAGTCCCACATGAAAAAGGTCAGCATTAAACGTGTGGTCGGTTCCTTTGCTCAACAACGCGATGAAGGTCCGGATGCTATTCGACTTGTACGATTCGGATGCGGACAACAGCTTGACGTTGAATGAGCTATGTAAGCTTCTCGAGGAAATAGGAAACAAGATTACGGCGTTGCCTGCTGTCAGTCTGGCCTCGTTTACACCGTTAGCCTCATGAGCTGATACCATTATCTCCAGACGGCGCAGGTCGCCTCTCAGCAAGGCAAATATCTCGGGAGGAAACTTGGCAAACTTGCTTCGCAGCACGAGATCCTGGAAGCGAACAGTGTCAAGGACTTGGACGAAGCCGTGAGTGGGCCATTCCGGTACCAACACCTCGGCAGTCTGGCGTATATTGGGAATGCCGCTGTCTTTGACTTGGGAAACCTCTCGGTAATGGGAGGTTTGGTCGCCATGTACGCTTGGAGAAGTGTGTACTGGAGCGAACAGGTGTCTGCTAGAACGAGAGCATTGCTCATGATTGATTGGATTATTCGGTAGGCCTGTCCATAATTTTACGGTGACGAGCTTACCCACCTTTCATAGGGGCGTTTGGGGTCGAGACCTCTCGAGGCTGTGACATGCATGTTTTACTTTGACCCTGAACGCTTGGGCCGGTTTCAGATTCAATTCAACTTTCAAACCAATCTTTCGCGATCATGTGGTCACTAAGGGTCCAGAATGTGATGTGATCATGTTTCATGTACTGCAACTCCGCGACTCGCAACTTTAGCAACAGTAGAAAAAGCTACCTGAGCACCCTCCCTTGAGAGGGTGCACTTAGCACATCATTCTGCCCACTCGAATGAACCAATAATAGCTGTACCCCCCACGATTGGGCCTTGGTTTGGTGCCAGTATGGTCATCTTCTTGTTTGGAATGTCGAGATTTGTTCTAGAGCGTGTACGGAAGTGGGTGAATACGACCCTCAGGGCAAGAATCCAAGCCGCGAGACTCACATGACAAGAAATCCCACTGCGGGCAAGTCGAGAATTTCTTCATCGTATCGCTCATTTTCATCTTCATTGAAGGGGGCTAGTAAGGCAAGGACTCTGTTGTACAGCCTTGCACTGCTGGATGCTGGGTCTAGCAATGTGGGTTGCATTTCTGATAGGGTGCGCACAGCTCCAATGGGCAAAGCGGAGGAGGGGGCCATGGACTCTGAACACGCAGTCAGTCATACGGGTGGGAGAAGCGTGATATCAATGTATAACTGATTCACCTGGGCCGACGCGGTAGATTGAAAGATCGCCCAAGCCAATAATAGTTGAAGAGGGGGAAAGGACGAGTTCTGCAGTTGCCTCCCCTCCCACGAGGCCAGAGGATACACCCGGAGGGGGGTCGACCTTTTGGCCGTACATATAAGCGTGGAGTTGATAGCTGTGCACACGTTCACGGTAAGCATTGTCGAGCTCGACGACCTAGGACAGTGGGATTAGAACACGAGGGAGAAGCGAGAAGCGAAATACCCCTCCAGACTTTGGGATTTTGACGACAGTGAGTTGACTGCCATAGAGACGCTGCATCTCGGCGTTGAGTTTTTCGTGACCGACGACAAGGATGACGTTTACTGGATCGTGTGAGGACGAGGAGGGGACATGGATATGGACATACTTTGAAATGCATCGACACATGTCTTGATGAGGGTGTGACGACTGTCTGCGCTGGATCCAGAGCTCGGACCGGAAGCAAATGAAGAGGGGGTGTCGACGATCACGCCGGATACGCGTGCTATACATGCCTGAGTGAGCCCAAGGAAGACAAGGGAGAGAGTAGGTACCCTGAGGGTCCAGGTCTTGTCGTTCGAGGACATTGACACCGAGATTCCGGATCAAACGATCGAGTAGTTGAGGATTACTTTTTGTGTCTGGATGGCCGTACCAATAAGTCAATGGGATGAGTGCATTTGAAGCGAGGGCAGTAGGAGCCGAAGTGGCCGCGGAACCCAAAGGATTAGCGGAGGAGGCCGTTCCGATTGGGCTTCTAACTACGGCGGCAGATATTGTTCCTGGAATTGACCACGCGGCCTGGGGCATGGTGAGGCGTGTGGAAGATGTGTAGAAAGGGGACGGACTTGGGCAGGGTCGAGGTTTACGAGGAGGGGAGACCAGTTTTGAGCGACGCGTACTGTGTAGTTTGTGAGAATCTTTGATATGGACGTCTTTCCAGAGTTTTCGGGGCCTAGAATGAGGACCCTTGGGGGATCTGTAATTGCGTGTTGATCGTCATCGGAACGAGGGGATCCGTGGAGGTCGCGGAGGGCGCGTACACGCATCTGCTCGAAGGCGAAGTGGACGTTTGCATAGGTGGACATTGGGGTCTCATCTGAGACATACTCTGTGGAGGGGCGACCGGTGACGTGTATGCGGGATGAGTGGGCGTCGGAGAGTGTGTGCGGAGAGAAAGACTCATCTGTATCGTGCAGCCTTTCCAGGTGAACACGGCGGCCTTTGATTCTAAGGCGAAGAGATAGGATTTTCCCTCTGCGAGTTCAGCGCCGAATATCTCTGCATGGCCCCTGATGAGCTGTGTGAAGGGTGGGTGTGAGGGATGATTCGGAGGCGGTGGAGATGGATACCTTTATCGCGAGGGACGTGCCGGGGTCGAGTTCGAAGCGGTACTCTGTCTCGGGTTGGAGATGCCATTCTTTAGTGTCTGACATGAGAAACAGAAGACAAATAATATTACCGGCGAACGCCCCACACAACCGCCGCATGGAGGATTTGCGTCAGTTTATAAGGCACGGACTCGGCCCATCCTCGATGGATTCATGGCCACCCACAAGGAAAAACCGTCCCTCTACCAGCCAGCAGACGTCGACGCCGCAGCCTCCCTCGTCGCCGGTACTCATGTCCAGCTCACTGTCGACGACGCACGCCGTCTCAGGTGCATATATACGCTCGGTATGCTGCACCATCCCTCACCACCCTCACAGGCGCAAGATCGACTGGCACATCATGCCACTCATGTGCAGTACGTACTATCCCTCTCCTCCCCGCCCGTCCCTCATGCCACCTCCCCAGTCATGTACCTGTACGTTCTCTCCCTCCCTCCCCCTTCATCTCGCCCATTCTCCCAAAGGATCACCTTCATGGACAAAACAACCCTCGGGCAGGCCGCCGTCCTCGGCATCGAGTGGGTCGCGTGTCTCTGCCCCCGCTACACTCACACATCCTCTCCCAGGAAAGGCGCTCACTTGAATGCCACCCAGTTCAATTGGCTCGGCACCATCTTCTACTTCAGCTATCTCCTCTTTCAATACCCTCAAAATCTCGCCCTCCAACGCTTCCCCGTTGGCAAGTGGATGAGGTACTCCGCATCCTCTCTCTCCCCCGCTCCGCTGACCGCTCTCCAAGCATCAACATCTTCTGCTGGGCAGTCGTCCTCTGCTGCCACGCGGCTTGCACCTCTTTTGGCGCCCTTTTTGCCGTACGCTTTCTCCTCGGTATCTGTGAAGGTGCTATCACCCCTGGATTCCTGATCGTCACCGCCATGTTCTATACCCGCGCGGAACAGACACGACGTGTTGGTTATTGGTGTCAGTCTTCGGCCCCTTGTTGTCCCACAGTATCTCACACTCTCCTCGTCCAGTCCTTATGAATGGCTTTGCCGTCATCATCCTTGGCTTCATCGCCTATGGCGTCCTTTTTACCCGCACACCCAACTTTATGCCCTGGCAGTGGTGAGCACAACAACGCCCATGTTCCATCCCTCCCCACACATCTATCCAGGCTCATGATCATTACTGGCATTATAACCCTGGTCACCTCGGTCCTCTTCTGGTGAGCATACCCTCATTTGGCTTACTCACTTCCCTATGCATCGTCGACCGTGCTCGCTGCCAGGCTCTTCTTCCCGGATTCTCCAACAAATGCCTGGTTCCTAACTCCGGAAGAACGCGTCGCCGCCGTCACACGCATTCAGGTGAATCAGACCGGCGTGGAAAACAAAGTGTTCAAGATAGAACAGTGAGTTGCTTCTATCAGACTTCTGCCTCCGTCTCATCAGTGTCCCTCGAGATTCTACGAAACTGTAAAAGATCCCAAGACGTGGCTTCTGGCATTTTTCGCAGCTGCTGCGTGCGTATCATCCATCCATTTGTCACCACTTTCTGATTTGAAGCCCCATTCAGTAATATCGTTAATTCGGTGCGGCTCCTCCGACGATGCCGGATCTAACACTCAAAGAAACATCATACCTCTAGCTCACTAATCAACGTCAGCTCATAGTTTCTCAGTTTGGTTTTAGTGTCCTCCAAACAACCCTACTGGGCTGTGTGGATGGTGCGGTTGAGAGTGCGTCCCTTCGAAGAATCTAACCCGATCAGGCTGCTGACCAAACCTCCATATAGTCTTGACAATCTTCCTTGGGGTAACTCTTGCATCACAACCATACATCGGCCGCGCCTATGCTGGTGTGCTGATGTATATCCCCGCGATCCTCGGTGCAATCCTGGTCAGCACTCTTCCTTTCTCGAATAAAGTTGGCCTCCTCTTCTCCTATTGGATATCAAGTAAGCCACTGTGTGACCCTCAGTGCGACTATAGCATCTAATAATAACCTCTCAGTCTTTGCCATTGCTCCGTTTACGATATTCCTAGGATGGGCAGCTTCCTTGACAGCTGGTCACACTAAACGTGAGTCCGCGTCCCCTTTTACCTCGGTCGTAATCTGATTCGTCATTCGCAGGTATCACAACGAACGCTATCATACTGTGTGCTTATGCGATTGGAAATGCTGTTGGTCAGTTTATGTGGAAGTCACAGTACCGCCCACGGTAGAGTTCGTTCGACTGTCTTCCCAACTGAGCTCAATAAGTCGCAGGAACCATATCCCGTGGGGTGTCATCACTGCTACCAATCTTGCTTCTGCAGTTACTCTTCTTGTGTTACGCTACCTGTACTGGCGTGAAAACAAAAAGCGCGACGACGAAACTCGGGATGCTGCGTACGACAATGTCTATATCAAGACCGAGTCTGGGGAAGAAAGACAGGTCGACAAGGCCAGTGTACCGTGCGAATCATATGCGAATGTTATTTACTATTGTCCACAGGCTTTCCTTGATCTAACCGACAAGCAGAACCGCGATTTCCGCTATGTCCTATAATTTTCCTCCTGTGGATCTCTCTAAGACAGTACCTTGCGACAATGTGTGACTAATAATGTCTATCTGCATGTACTTGATTCGGAGTCGCGACCCTTCGCCGTCGCGGATGGTGATGGTGGACGGTCATCTTGTATGTGTCCTTTACAGGGTGTTCGGTCGGGATGACTTCCCGCGCCCAGGCAATGATTATCTGTCTTTTGGTCTCCGTCAGTTTGTTTGCGCAAGCGCGACCCTGGTTCGACCCTCGAGAAAGAGAACCCGTGGGGAGTTCCATACAATTACTAGAGTTTGTGAACTTGGAGTCCTCCGAGTAACACGAATCAGAGGTACTGGTACTTTCCAACAGACTTGAACAGGTGCTGCAGAAAGAAGAGGCCAAAGATTTACACGACGAGGAAACCTCTTCCCCACATTCAAGATCAACGGCGTCATTGAATTCGCGAGCGTGGACACTTGATGGACACGTCGAGTATTCGGAGCTGCAACGCGAACCCGAGCCAAGACTAGCACATTGCTTCCGTGACTCGGAATCGTCCGAGTGGTGCAGATGGCAACCAAGTAATTTATTGGTTCGTCCGATGTCATCGCAAAGCCACTTGGAGAGATGAAGTACGTGTCGCCGAAGGGTCGTCAACGCCATTACAAGGCGCAACCGCACAAAAACCCGCTCACATAATGATACAGGCACACTGGTAACGGAGTCGGAGTAAAGCGGGAGTTGGTCCACGATGTAGATGGCGCAGTCTGTTACGTCCGGATCTAGCTCGTGGCGCTGTGGGACGTACGCGATGATGCGGATGTGATGGCTGTCATATGTGAGACCAAACAGTATCAGCCACTCTGGAAAGGACCCGGTGGTGGCTTCGGCAGTTCCTTCTTGCATCAGGGAAACGAGGGACGTGAGATGAAATTGTCCACGGATGGTCAGCTCTTCAAGGATGGGTCCGGAAGGGGGATATTCCGTTCGAGTTGGCTCTTTCATCCAAAAGAGCAAACACCGGGCGTTATTTTCAGGAAAGACGTTATCTTCCGGGACGAGTGCAAAGTCAGTGCGCTGGAAACTACTTTGTGATCGGGGGGGACTCGTTGCTGGTACGTCTCTAGCTTGCCTGTCTCAGCTACGTTGTAGAATTCGCTGGCGAACGTACCTCCTTGGACTTGTACGAGGGACGCCCTCGAATGCGCGAGGAACCAACGTCGCCAGACAATCATCCATCTCATTGAAGTTGGTCAATAACTGCGACACGACGTCCCGCGGCAGTTCTTCATCGGGTATGGAGAAACGTGGCCCAGTGTCGAACCGAACGTTGCAGAACGGACAGCGCTGGTTCGCAGCGCATCCAATTCCACACTTGTCATCGGCAAAGGTCAGGAATTCCTTGTAAAGTGCGCGACACTGAGCAAGAATCTTGCACCAGTTGAATAACTCAGACCTACCATCCACTGTGTAGGCACGACGAGTTTGTCACGTCCCTCAGGTTTCCAATGGGCACGGAGATAGAGCACGTACGCCAATGACTGCCTGAGTCCTGGCGAGCACGTCTCTAGCGACCTCCTGTTCAGCAATAATCTGTCCGCAATCACTCAATCTGATAGAAGATTTGGCCATGGAGCCTCACCTCTCCTGCCCAGGCTTCTCGGTACTTACGCGGGACATCTACGCCTGTAATGGACTGGTAGTGGATGGAGTGGACGAGACGGTGACTTGAATTTGCCACAAGTAGGTAAGCAAAGAATGGTGGGCTACTGCTCCGGGGTCGCCAATTGAGCGAGGTCTGTTACGTCCAGCTTACCGCGAAAACGACTAATGGAGGTCCTGGGCCGGATCCGATACCGTGTGCTCCATGCGTCGCCGTGCCTGTTGGGTAGGATCGAGCGAACTAACATCATATTCAACGTGTACATACTAATCGTGATTCTCCTACGACCTATCCATTGTCGAGTACGTCATGCAAACGAGGCCACCTTGACCGCTTTTCGAACAGCAGCCGAATTACCCTCGAGGTATCGATACGTTGTCTGGAATACTTGAGTCGTTTGGAGTCTTGTCTTGGAGACCGATGGGGGCGCGGCTTTGGACAATATAATTGGTCGTCCAAAGAAGTCAACCGGCGGCTGGGAACAAGGAATTTAAGCTAAATCGCCTCAAAATCGACGTCGTGATGGGCCCTTACTTTATCTGCGACATCGATTTGTTTTTCTATACGAGCTCTTTTGTTGAGAGGACCCAGGTTAGAACCGCATGATAGGGTTCGTTCTAAGGGGCCTTCCTCTTCTGCATTACTTGTCATGTCTCTAACATCATCCAACTCTCGTGCAGACGCCCTGCAAAGACGGCAGATAAGGGATGCCAAAAGGAAGGCAAAGGCTAAAGGATTGACCTTGACACAGCTTTCACTTTCTCGACTGCGACTGCCTGTCGTGCAACCAGGGATGCGTCGATCTGTGACGAGGTCAGCTGGGAGGTTTTAAAATGGGAAAAAGTGCAGGCCTCTGTTGCGATAAGGTGACGAACGGCGTATCTCGAGACGGCGATATCAGGTGCGCGTTTTCCGTCATATGTCACGAACACGTCTATTGGCCTGTGGCTCTTCATGAGTGGCAAGCGAAATGAAATTGAAGAGCACAAACGGGTCAAGTCTGTAAACCATCTGTCCATCCTCTGCTCTTTCGTGGACGAATCGAAGTTCCATGGAAACCATGATTTCAACAAGACGAGCGAGTAGAGCACGTTCTCCAGGTTTGATAATTTGACTGTTCACCTGTATCAAGGCAACGCGAGCTCGACTTATGTAGACGAAGAAATAAGTAGACTTACGGGTCGCAAAGGAGGTGACATTATTCGATTAATATACGGCGCAAATTCTAGTGGGAGAGTGTGACCCGTAACCAGGTGTCGGTTAGCCCCTGTGTTCCTTCCAGAAGCACGAATGCCGTCAGAGAGTGATTTCAGAATGTCCTCATTGGTGCGTGTAACCAAGAAATTCTATGCACATCGACTGTCAGCAGTGGTAACACATAAATTTGAAGGACTTGCCTCCCAGTCCGTGGAATCCCTTTCAACTCGTTTCCCTGCACGCTCTCGACACAGCGGGTGGAATGAAACGAGCAAGTACGGGAGGTATGCTTGCAGGCCGAAGTCACCGTCGGCATACATAGCTGAGGAAACTATGTCGAACGTTCCCAACCACTCATTTGCCTTCTCGTATCGAGTCAGGTCTGCCTCGTGGCGGTGACAGTTTGTATAGTGCGCGAAGCATCCTAAAAATGTTGAAAACCGAGAGGTTTGTCTTGAAGGAAACATACCATTAGCAATGTTGGGAAAGTTGTTGAGTGCTTCTATAGCTCGACTGAGGCGATTTACGTATCGTGTCTCCTCCATACCACCCATTGCCAGCTCCCGGATTCGCTTCCGTGACAAGGGTGCAAATATCTCGTTCAGAACTGCCGTTGTAGTGACATCCGCCTCCTTCATACCGACCGTGGCACGACGAATTAATTCCTCTGTGACGCCCTCATTCCGCGATTTTATGAACTGTTCTGTTCTGATCAACGACATGATTAATGCGAAGTAGAGTAACGAACCTGCAGAGTGTTTAGACAGCCTCTCAGATCGCCTTTTGAAACGTTGACCAAGGTACTAAGTGCTCTCGTATCTGTATTTAGTCCTTCGAGCTCGCAGATCTCCCGGAGCCGCTTGACTACGTGGATATCGGCCGGCCGTGTGTATCGAATCTGCTTTGCGTGCGGGCGGAGTTTGGCAAGGGAATGTGCGTTCTGGTCATTGCAAATGCAAATGATGGGCCTTAACAAAGGTCGTTTGTCTCTCTGAGCTCCGGCCTTCCCTGTTTGGTCTGAGTCAAAATGTGACTAAGCAAGAAATCCCGCCTACGTCTTTTCTTTGGTTTATCCAGTGTCAGCGAAACAAGATTCTGGACAAAGCTGCTTGACTATGGACAAAACTCAAGTATTAGAAGAAGGTCGAACTGATGACATACATTGTCACCCCCACCAGTTGCCCCGTCAATTTCATCGATAATGAGCAAAACAGGTTTCGTGCTGCCAACTGCGGAGCCAGACTCGAGTATGGGACGGACCCGTTCGTCAATTGACTGTGCGGACCGCGTGTCACTAAAGGGATTTGGTCAAGATGAACATTACTCTGTACAACGAAATCACCTTGCGTTGATTTCCACTACTTCGTAGCCTGCTTGTGCAGCAACTACATGCGCTAGTGTGGTCTTGCCAAAGCCAGGAGGTCCGGACATCAGGAGGAGCTAACAGTGGCGTAGTTTGACAAATGGAAACGCAAGGCTATCAGCAACCTCACCTTTTCTCTGGGTCGATGGTATTCGTCCTCGGGATCGTGGTTCTGGTCATCTTCTCTAGGGTGCTTTTTGTTTCTTCTTTTTCCGAAAACACACCAGTCCCACTGTTTTACCCAAGCCATCACTTCCCTGGCAACCCGTTCATTACCCAAGAGCTCTGTGAAGCGCTGAGGGCGATATTGTTCAACCCATAACATGTCATCGAGCGGCCGATGAGTCGCATCTGGTTTCGAAGTCCTTTTTTCTGGGTGAGAACCACACACAACATACGGAATGGTTTCTACAAACGGAATAGCACTGTTTGAAGTCGCGGATACCGAAAGCTCATCCATAAGTCTATGGATAGGTGCGCTGAGTAGGTTTTTCATTGGCGAAGGTGAAGACGACTAATAGCTAGATCAGTAAGTATAGACTTGAAATGCAGTTACAGACCTTTTGCAAGACCGTCACCTGGGATTTCCGCGGGATACAGAGGGATTTTCCATCGAAGGTTGTCGCGCGAAGAGGCGCACGAAAATGTGTCAATGCCCTGGAAGTAAGACACCTCGAAGACTTTGGGTTCTGATCGGGTTTGAGGCCCAGGATATCTGAGACTAGAGGGAAAGCATCATCTGACTTCCATGAGAAATGACTGTTACAAGGAAGTTGAAATACTTACCCTGGGATGATGCAAGTGTCGTGGTAGAAGGAGCTGTGGAATTGGTGGACATGAAAGACGTGAGGAACACAGAGTATGGTACGGCGTACCATTGCTCTCTAAACGTGATATGTCATCGTGGGACGTGTCTGGAACAGAAGCAGAAGCAGAGGATTCGGAAGCGAGCGTTGAGACGCCCAAGAGACCATTGGAGACGAACGTAGGCGATGAGGCGGATGGTTCTATGGCGAGCAATCCAGTTGGCAAGAAGATGTCGTTCATCGCGGTCAGTGTAAACGCGACGCGTCCGTGTTTTTCCCACGACCGCGTCACGTTCATTATTTCATTTTTATTTTTCCTTACTCCCAAAAGTTACGTAAGTGACACGGCTGAAGCCGGGTGAGTCGGAGCTTGGATCTGAATTCGAAATTTGCCTTGGCGGGTCGGGACGAGTATTTCTTCTACTCGAACTCCCTCACCACTTGTCGTCGTCTTCGTCGTTCACCACAATGCTTACCGCTCGCGGCGTCACCCGCGTCTCCAGGAGAGCCGCCAACAGTGCAAAGAACTCTACACGGTTCTTGCAGACTGCCACACCGCTGTTGGCCCGTTCCTCCTTCCCCGCTCCCACTCAGAAGCAAAATGCTGCTGCCCGTCCTTCACGCATTTCTGCTTCCCAACCAGGTTTGTTTCTCTTACCTTCCTAGTGCCTAATGTATGCTTATATGTTCCGAACCTCTTTTCCCCATGTGAATGCAGTGCGTCATTATGCATCGGAAGCCAAGGGAGCCATTGGTACCGTGAAGACCGTCATTGGTGCCGTCGTTGACGTTCAGTTCGAGACCGATGCTCTCCCTCCCATCCTCAATGCCCTCGAGGTCCAGGATTTCCACGGTGGTCGTCTCGTTCTCGAAGTTGCGTCACATCTTGGCGAGAACTCCGTCCGTACCATTGCCATGGACGGTACCGAGGGTCTTGTCCGTGGACAAAAGGTCGTCGACACCGGTGCTCCCATTCAAATCCCTGTCGGTACTGCAACTCTTGGCCGAATCATGAACGTCATTGGAGAACCCATTGATGAACGTGGACCTATCAAGGGCGTCAAGCTCTGCCCCATTCATGCTGACCCCCCTCCATTTGTCGACCAGTCAACTACCGCTGAAGTCCTTGAAACGGGTATCAAGGTTGTCGACCTTTTGGCTCCCTATGCACGTGGTGGAAAGATCGGTCTTTTCGGTGGTGCCGGTGTCGGTAAAACTGTTTTGATCCAGGAATTGATCAACAACGTAGCCAAGGCCCATGGTGGTTTCTCCATTTTCTGCGGTCAGTATATACTCCCATTCTCAATGAGGCGTTGCATTGAGTATCGTGTCTTGTCGGTCAGGTGTCGGTGAACGGACTCGTGAGGGTAACGATCTCTACCACGAAATGATTGAAACCGGTGTCATCAACTTGGAGGGTGACTCCAAGGTCGCACTTGTCTTTGGTCAAATGAACGAACCCCCTGGCGCGCGTGCCCGTGTTGCGTTGACTGGTTTGACCATTGCCGAATACTTCCGCGACGAGGAGGGTCAGGACGTGCTTCTCTTCATTGACAACATTTTCCGGTTCACCCAGGCTGGTTCTGAGGTGTCTGCCTTGCTTGGTCGTATTCCTTCAGCCGTCGGTTACCAACCAACCCTCTCAACTGATATGGGTGGCATGTATGTGACCTTTTTGTTCTTGGTTGTGCTTGTAATTAATGGGCCTTAGGCAAGAACGTATCACAACCACGAAGAAAGGCTCGATTACCTCTGTCCAAGCTGTTTACGTCCCTGCGGATGACTTGACTGATCCTGCCCCGGCGACCACTTTCGCTCACTTGGATGCAACAACTGTGTTGTCCCGTGGTATCGCTGAACTTGGAATTTACCCCGCTGTGGATCCTCTGGACTCAAAGTCTCGGATGCTTGACCCCCGTATTGTTGGCCAAGAACACTATGAAGTTGCTACGGCTGTCCAGAAAATCCTTCAAGACTACAAGTCCTTGCAAGATATCATCGCTATCTTGGGTATGGACGAATTGTCGGAAGAGGACAAGTTGACTGTACGTGTGACGGGTATATTAGTTGTAAAATGGCATGCTAACAAACGAATTCAGGTCGAGCGCGCCCGTAAAATCCAGCGATTCATGTCGCAACCGTTCCAGGTCGCCCAAGTCTTCACCGGCTATGAGGGTAAACTCGTTTCCTTGAAGGACACTGTCCGGTCGTTCAAGGAAATCCTGTCTGGCACCCACGACCACCTGCCCGAGTCTGCCTTCTACATGGCTGGTACGATCGAGGACGTCAAAGCAAAGGCTGAGCAGCTCGCTAAAGAGATGGGTGGCAACTAGAGAGATAGATGTTGTGGACACGGTGTTATCTGCTTCCTCGTATGCCCCTCATCGCATAGCATTGTGTCGACAAAAAAACTTTTATATACCGCATCCCGTAGAAAGAGCTCCAACCATGGAAAGGATATTCTGGGGTGATGGGTGTAATGTCTGCCTCGTCCCTCTGAGGCGCTATAGCCAAGTGGTTACGGCGACAGATTAGAACCAGAAAAAGACAGTTCATCTGTTACTCTTTGAGTGCGCAGGTTCGAATCCTGCTGGCGTCGTATCTTTTTTTCACTCGTCAGTCGATGCTGTGCAATGCCTGGCCAAATGGAGTCGTGTCTTTATTATCTGTGCTCATCTGCCTCACCTTCGCAACATTGAAATCTGACAATGGTCCCCACAATCGAAGACATAGGACAATATTTCGACTACGTCGAACGTCTTGTTGTGGCCAGTCTGACGGCTGCCTCGCCCGATCTTCCTAGCATCCAAGAAGTCGTGAACCGCCTATGGGTGGATATTTCTCGTTTCGGTCTGCCTGGTCTGCCGCCTCTTCGTGTTCCTGGGCTTGGACCATTTGAGGTACCTCCTCCCCCTCCTCCCCCTCCCCCTCCCCCGCCAAAGTCGCTGTTCGACAATGCTGGAGAGTCTATTGTCCAGCACCCATGGATAACGTCGGGCGTAGTCATTTCAGCTCTCGGAGCAGGCTTACTCGTGGGATACGGTGTCTTCCGCCTGAGGTCTCCTAAGGGGAGACGGGTGAAGGCAACGTCTGCGCAATCCGAGAAACGGCAGGCTGTTAGTACGTGTTCTTACTCTTTGCTCGTGACGGAGGTCTAATATCAATATCTCTTTGAAGTTATTTTGGGTGGTGACCATCCCTTGGGATTGCCTCTGATTATGGAATTTGAGAAACAAGGCTATATTGTCGTCACCAGCGTTTCATCCACCGATGCTGTCAGTGACATTGAAAGCAGGGGGCATGGCTACATTCGGGCCCTCATCCTAGACCCTAACGAGGTACGCCTCAGCATCCCCTCCGAAGAGACTGTCTGATGTAATTCATGCCAGCCGGGGACAATTCCTATTTTCCTTCGATCTTTGGCGTCTACACTGTCTCGACGATTTCCTATAACCGCTGCAGGTGACCCATACGCACCCACGCCTTATCATCCCATGGTGCATTCCGTGATATCGTTGCTCACCATGCCAACTGCCTCTGTCCATTGTGCACCGGCACCATTTGAACAAATCTCCTTGCGCAGCACCTATCTTCCTCATCACCTCTCCACACACGTTGCACCACTTCAAACAATCCAGGCCTTGTTGCCACTGCTCCGCACAGACGCCTCGCGTGCACGTAGCCACAAATCAATCATCCTTTGTTTGCCGGCCGCTGATGCACGTGTGGGACTTCCATTCGGAAGTGTGACCGCTATGAGCGCTGCTTCCACCCTCCGTGCGGCAGACGTTCTCCGACGAGAAATTGCTACTGCCGAAGGGATGAACGCAATCCGTATCGTGACTGTTGACGTAGGGGCTGTTGGCTCGTCGACGAGTGATCTCGGTGATAGAGTCACCATGGATGATTGGACTCCTTCGGAGAAGGCCACTTACGGGACGGCATTCAGTACCTTGCGAGAAACCCGAGGTTCACGCGTTCCAGTGGACGTACCTACCTTCGTCGACAGTCTTGTCGGCGTGGTCAGTGGTGGTACCAAAGCAAGATATTCGGAGAAATTCGTTTTTGGTGTCAGTTTCGGTCTTTTATATGAACAAGCAAGGAACTGGATACGAGGTGATAGGTTTTCTATCGGGGCAGGAGGTTAGTCTTGCCGTCAGCTGGCCGGTTCCGTAAACTGAACCCATAAAATTGTTAGCGAGCACGTATGCAATTGCGTCATATCTTCCTTCAGTGCTTCTGGACAGCCTTCTGGCCCTTCCTCACCTCTTGATGAACATTCGGAATCGCCTCTTACCTCCACCGCCACCGGCTAACCCTCCCAGCACTCGTTCTGTTAGATCCGTGACTCTTACCGCGGCTTCTCACACTGAGACTGCTCCTGGACCAGGCACTGGGTCGACTGCTTTGGTTGTACAACGATCTATTGACGATGTCCCTACGATTTCAAAAAACGCAGCAATTCCTGAGTCGCACCCCGATGTTAGCGAACAAGATGCTGCTTCCGATGCGGAAGCGGAGAGTAATTATGGGGACCTTGAAAGCACTGGGGTTGGAAGTAGTTGGGTGAGTTTGGGACCCCACGAGTCCTCTGAGTAACCAACGGCTACATCGATGAATGTCTGGAGGTTCTGCTGATGGTCCTGTTTATGGATACTTGCAAGCATTGTGGGCTTCGAACCGCCGTTATAAAACGATGCGCACTTGGATACGTCGTCTGTAAATTAACTGTTGTCCGTCCACCGTGATTCAAGTTGATCCCTCTATTTCACACGACATTTCAAGCGATTCCTTCGGCAAGTCAGCTCAGTAATTTGAAGGATGGGTAAGGTTCAAGGCAGATCAGAGAATGTTAAATAGGTGACATCCTTGCCCACATTCCCTTCAGGTGTTTCTCTCTGGCTTGTGCCAACGGCAGCACAGATGGACGCGATCAAGTCTAGTCTTCCAAGACGCCCATCGATAGATGTCGATCACCCTCTCTCCCCAAGCTCTTATCCCGCGTTCCTACCCCACATAACTCTTGCAACAGTCCCCCTCTCGGATCCCGGGATCCCGGATGTGCTCCTCGCTGCCGTTCCAGCGATCCATCAACCAATCCGCGCCAATTTCCAGTCCCTTGCGGTCGGTGATCACTACTTTCGCTCCGTGT
Source organism: Xanthoconium stramineum (assembly GCA_038090315.1). Classification (NCBI taxonomy): domain Eukaryota; kingdom Fungi; phylum Basidiomycota; class Agaricomycetes; order Boletales; family Boletaceae; genus Xanthoconium; species Xanthoconium stramineum. Next base: position 105,149 of record JBBPMO010000004.1, read on the forward strand.
TCATCGACATCCAGCCCACACAAGAGCTCGTCGATTTCCAAAATCAGATAGTGATCAACTTGCGTCGTCGGGGCTTTGAACCCAGTGCGCCGAGGTTCCCTCACATGTCGTTGTGTTATATCGCGGATGAGGATAAAGGCCATCGTGATCAGACAGCACAGTTGTTGAGAGACACGGGTGTCGTTGACGAGAGAACGCAGTCCGCCTCGCTACGATGCGGTGAAGTCAGTATAACAGGCTTCGATGGTGCGGAGGTTTGGGTGGCCAAATGCGAGGGTCCTGTCGAGACCTGGGAAGTGGACGAGAAGAAGGCGAAACTAACTCTCAAGTCTTGATATAGATCGAGGAAGCATTAGGCTTTCTAAATACCAGGAGGACAGTCTCATCTAATACAGTGTATGTAAAAAATTTAATAACGCAAGATTGCCAAGCGGGGATGTAACTTCGTGAAAAAGAGTAATGATAGTAGTACAAAGATCATAGGGCGAGATACCCAAGCACCGATATAATCAATACAACAAGGAAGATCAAAACAGACCGTAGTAATTTGCGACGGGGGCTGTCCAACTGCAACCTCATGATATTGTTCTTCCTGTCTAGATGATTCAAGAACGTCTTGTAGCGGTGGTTCACGGCGCTCCATTCGATGTTCCCCGCAACCCAGTCGACCAGTCCGTCTGCATACAAAGAGACTTGGGGATCCAGATCCTTACTAAATGAAGGTAACCTTTTCCTGCATGCGTGGAAGCGGTTAAGGGACGCCCTGAACAGTTTCTCAGTATGATCGAGTCTTTGCTGTATATTCAGGTGAGACGTCATCGGGTCTTTTTCCATGACTGTCATAAGGTTGTTCAACGCTCCATTATCGCCGTATTCCTTCTTGAAAGAGTAGACATCCTGATCGAAACGCAGGCCGGGGTGGACTTCAGTAGAAGAAGGTTAGGAAAGTATCGCTCACGTTAACAATGTAGACCATATCCAATGCGACGTTTTCCATCTCCTTTACGACGGGGTCTTCCAAAACATCGTCGGGGATGTAGAGGCGACGAATAGAACGCATTAGAACAAAGCATGGACGGGTGCCAATTGTCTCCCGACGCATGACCATATACGACTGGATGTTGCGAATTGTGTCCTTCTTCGAATGTGCTTCCCGGTCAAGGGCCTCTTGAATGGTGTTTTTAGAGAAGTGTGCGTTCGAATCAAGAAATTGCGGCCAGTGGAAAGGGTCGAAGACGGCTTTCATATTAGGGACTAATTCACTGCGTCGGAAATGAATTAGACGACAAGATCATGGTTCGGGATTGCTAACCAACCTGCGCATTGTTTTGATGAATGGGTGTCGAGAGTTTTCTCCTTCATCGCGTTGCGCCAACGTCTTCATCCACAACTGTGAGCGGACCACAGCCTTTTCGCTCGAACAGCGATCACTATACAACTCCGTGAGTGTGCATGCAGATTTGGAATGGTAGATAGCGCGTACGTCAACTCCTCCAGCATGAACGATGATGTCATATAGTCGAGAATTCCTCGCAACTCCTGATAGGAAGCAAGAGGAAACGCTAACGCTGCTAGCAAAGGCATCTCGGCATTATAGACCTCCTATGAGCGGGAATTAGAGCAGTCAAACTCGGAATTACAGGTAGCAGGTACGCACAATGGCGAAGAGCCAGCCGACCTTATTGTGAACCCATGAGTGGTAACCGGTATCGGCGTCCTTAAAGTGGAGACTGATCGCACCACCTGGTTTCTTGGGAAGTAAAGCGAGAAAGTTAGGAAGGCGATAAGCTTGCGCGGGCATGGGGAGTTGGTCTCCTTACGCTTGCATGAACCATGGTGTATTTGTAGCCCTTGTGGTTCGCGTCCACCTACGGCATCAGGGTCCAAAGTGAAACTGGTGCGTACTTAACTGGCAGTGGCGAGTGTCAGGTCATCCCGGCAGAATAGCTCAGTTGCCACCGGGAAGGAGCCGCTCTAAGTCGCCAGAGTCGGGCGTGTAGGAAATCGCCGAGGCGTTTGGTTACCAAGGATTTGCCGGTCTCAGTGATTGCATGCGTAATCAGAGCCCATCTGTGCTGGCTTCGTAAAGACCGTGAGGTGGCGCACCCACAGTCTGGAAACATTCAGTGATACATGTGATGTATGTCTTACTGTTATCACGGCGACCCTATTGTCTTAGATTCAGAACTGTGGTGAGTGAGACAGTACGTACAACTTGACAAGCATGGAAAGTGTATGATGAACGGCAAGGAGATGACTTATCCCTGTGGCAGTCTTGATCTTCAGTGCCAGTGAATTCGTGTCAAGATTTCAGTATTGATCACAATTGCATGATATTCAGTGTAGAACTTCGAACGGGGAAAGGCAGGTGCGGGCTGAATCGACGCGGCAAAAAAAAATTAAAAGGATTACTACCACAGATATGGAAACAGGTAAAGGAGCGTGAGAGTGTCTCGGGAGATTACAACGTCCTTTGGTCTGTTTCGAGACCAAATGCTGAAGACGCTGATGGTGGTTCGTAGAGGGGCAACGGAATCAAGTAGTCGAGTTTCTGTTCGCCATTCGAATGAAAGAGTTGCGAATACGCCGGGGGACTTCGCATGCAAGGTAAGGTCTTCCGCACGTCTTCGCATTGGTCCCCCACAGCATTTCTGGGGGCCACGGCGATTTCGGGTACGTTGACGTGTCTCATTGGAAGGGAAAAATGGAGACGTTCGAGTATTGACTCAGCCGAATCAGCGAGGTTGTATTCGCAACAAATCACGACGTGCATGTAGTGCTCGACGCTGAAAAGCGGGCTGCTCTCGGTGATTCGTCGCTTCCGAGTACCTGCCCAATCGCGCAAGTAGGGCACCCCAAAGATTGGAATCTTGGTCTCCAGAACGTACCAGCTGTCCTCGGACGATGGACTCTGGGCGAAGATATGACCGTCCCCTGAGATGACGTATCTGCCCGATTCGGTGGGAGCAAGAACGGAGAACGAACGTTTTACACTTGATCCAAAGGTCCCGAGAAAGGCAGCGTCGTATAGGGTATGGATAGGGTGAGGGTTTCGCAATGGAACTCGAGGTGGTTGTTGGCTCTGCGGGGGGATTGGATACTGGTCAATGTCGTCTCGACTCGAGTGGTTCCTAAGTAAGAGATATTAGGTACCAGTTAACGACGCTTGAACAGAGACAAACCTGTATACTTCGACCTGCTCTACATCGACGGAAAATTCTGTTATCCTTAATTGTGTCCGTTCTGAGTCGAGCAAATCTTTTCCGCGGACACGTAAGATAAAGGGAACGAATGTCCCATCTATTGATATAGCACTTGGTATGCTGACGGCGACCTGAATCTTCTCCAAAATATCGCCTGTGATAGATTTTTGAGAGGATCCATCTGAATCAGGCGCGCAACGTGCATCCACGATGTAGACAGACGTCGGGAACGCGCTTAACGAAAATCCAGGCTGGGGTTCAACGAAGCGCCGAAGAATAATCGGGCATCTAAGCGCGTCGACTGTACGTGCGCGGGAGCGGACAGGGCTACAAATGTTCGCGAAGAAAAATGGAGAATGACCGTGGTCGACACCGACAAATGTGGCGGTGGCGTAAAGAGCGTAAGAAGTTCCTGGTGCTTGCAATGACGCATCCCCGTAGACTGAAGTAGTTGGAAGCCACCCAGGAACCGGGATGTCAAAAGTGACATTCCACTGGCACGGCCCATCGGAGTCCTCATGCCCTTCGTTCGAGAGATCCACGAGGTCGCCAGGTAGTAGTTGGCGAGTAATTGAGCAGAGACGGACAGAAGCATATCCGGTTTTAGGGGAGAGCGTTTCCGACTGGCCTTCAAAGGTGATAGTCAGGGATTGTAGGAGAATACGCGTAGTTGTTCTCCGTCGCGCGAAGAGCAAAGCGGGAGAGGTGAGCGAGACGGCAACGTGACCTGAAAGAGAGATTGTTGAACTAACGAAGTATAGTGAGGTCCACGACTCCAGAAAACGTGTTAGACGCACTTACGACGAGTCTGCGTCCCCATATATGTCCAGGACATCGGAGAATGGTTGGATGCTTAGTGCAAGGGACATTTGTGTTAGTTAAAGGAGCGGACTCTCCTCGAAAAGTCGGGAGATATATTAACCTGGGGCATCTCGTGCGCTGGAACCTGGCGTTATATATGGACACATGCCACTCGGTTACCTAGATAGACAAAGGTAGTCAGGCCAAAGGGTTGCCTGAGATGGAGCGGATGGTCACTGGACGGACTCTTGCATGGTCCCGCGGCCTGGCATCCTGGGATCAGATTCCATTGTTTCATATACAGCGAATTGCCTTTGCAGGAGCACAAAGGGGCCGGGAACGTGGTAGTGGTAAGAGAACAATGGAGAACTCGCTTCAGCCTGGCGTGCCCATTGTCTCCCCTTTATGGGTCAATTATTATCGAACTTTACACGACAGACACTACGAACGTATGACAGCCTCATCCAAATACTTTGGACACAGCCAACACATCCTCTTCTTGTCTGCGAAGCGCCTTTCTCCGTGCATGATCTTCTTGAGCATCCTTTCGCTTGCCGTACCTGTCCCCCTTGCTTTGTTTCGCTAACCTCCTGATCGCCGTCGGTGTGATAAATTCTACAACGCCAATCTGTTATCAGAACGGCGTCTTTCCGCCAGGATATAACAACGAACCTGGATTAGAGTAGACAGTGGCACCGCTAAAGGCACCCTCAAAGATTCGAATGGGTGTCAATACGAATCGCGGACCTATTTCGACCAATGATGTACTCGGGGCGGCATTGGGTTGTTGAGGATCCTTCTCAAAGATCTGGCGTGTGAGGCATTTGAGCGCCATAAAGAGGATATCAGCGCACGGAGCTAACCTGAAAGTTTCGGAACCATATTTTATTATCGAGCATGGAGAACGTTAGAACGTGGTCGATAAACGGTTTGGCTCTCCGAGCCAAGGGAGGAACACCGAAGATCTGACAAACGTGTGGTGAGGTGGATAGTTTAACACAACTAATTTCTCGCACATGCGTGAAGATCTCTTTCGTCAACTTGCCCCATTCGCTCTCGTCAAATGCTTTGTCGAAACTGAGTATACCTCGACTCCCTTTGAGGCAATTGCCTGTCATCTTTAGTTCGTCCATCGTGTGCACATTCTGTACGTGTAGTTTTATGCTGGGTCCATTGGGAGTCTTTGCTGCCCACATATAGAGATCTTCGTGTCTCCGCGCCTCAAAATACAACGTGTTATTGCAGTTGTTAAGATCTGCCAACTCCGGGAGCAGATGCAGCTGGGATTTCCCATCCAACTTGGACTCTGTCAACGAAATATGAGAATCTGATCAAAAGGTAAGGACCAACACGATGGCACACCTTTCTTGGCGTGAGGCAGGAGAACGACCAGATCACTCATGAGATGCCGCATCCGGTGGGTGACACCACGGGAGGAGAGCAGCAGGACACGCTGCTTGTTCCTCTTTTTTGGTTGGACTGATGCTTCATCGACGTCCATGTCGTCCGCCTTGCGCTTGAGTTGATTTTTTGATTCGACCTTTGAGGCATTGGCCTTTTGTGCTCTCAATATGGACGACATTGAATAGCAACAAATTCAGGTCGAGACTCGACTTGTAGCGACGGATATTACGTAAACAAGGAACACAATTCAGAGCACGTCCTCACAGGCTATGCATCCCGGAACAAACGACCCCTCCAATTACAAGCATGGTGGTGGAGGGGTGGAAACAGAGAAGAAAGTATCAAGATATACGCAAGGTGACTTCAGGAGGAGGACGAAGACGAAGCTGAAACCCGAAGTTGCTTTTGTTTTTCTTGTTCCAATCGCTGTCGAAAAAGGCGTCAAAATGGCGGTCGGGCGTCAAAACAAACACATACATGATACAATAATTGAACCGCCATTTGTATATTGGCGGGTTGTCCAGTGATCACTACCAGTCTCTCACCTTCCGAACCGGATGATGGGGCGCCGTTCAGACCAGCACCAGGCTCCATGATTTTGATCTGGCTGGCACTCATATGCCTAATCTCGTTGATTTTGCTACCACCCTTCCCAATGATGCATCCCACGAGGTCGTTTGGAATGTAGATTTGTTGCGTTTGCAGCTGCTGCTGAGGAGGGTGATGCGATGGTGCATATGGTTGGTGTGACGAATAACCCGGCACATAGGACGACCCAGTGTACGGCGGACGTCGAGTGTAGCTTGAGGGGCGATAGGTTGAATGGCTAGACGATGGTGCACGTTCTTGCGCCTCGATGAGTATATTGCCAATGTAATACGTCGCAATGTGAATCGCATCCGCAACCCCAGCCACGCTCAAGACACGCTGTGGTTATAAGGTCGCATGTTAGCCATCTGAGACCATGATTTCTCTGGAATGCTGCTCACTTCCGTGGAGCCGGGAAGCATACCCTCGCTCGCATTCAACCGAGCGCCACTGGCGTCTTGGATTTCTTTTATTTTGGATCCTTGTTTGCCAATCACGGACCCCATACGAGAATTGGGAATCATGAATTTGATAGTTACTGCACGGCTTCCAGGGACGGAGGGGACGTCAAAGGGCTCGTCGTTGATTCTCCGCACAATAAGACCGAATGCCTGAGGATGATGCCACGTCAAGGATACGAGCCAAGGGATGATCGAATACTCGCCTTGGACACTGCATCAAGGGGTCCACTAACGTTGAGGATTCTCTCTGGATTTCCGGGGATACTCTCTGAGACCATGACGCGGGCACCACTCTTGTCGCGAATCTCGTTGACATGCGAACCACCCTTGCCAATGATAATTGACGCATCTTGTGTGACGATCAAGCATCGCATGTGGATCATCGCCGAAGGAGGGGGAGCAGTGGAAGAGGAAGGTGTTGCGGAAGTAGTCGCATGTAACCTGCTGGCTTCGTCCGACCTGAAGCGGAACTCTCCACTCTTATTGTCCGATGACGAGGGTTTGGGGGATGGTGTGGACGCCGTCGTATCTGCTACAGAAGCGGGGCCTTCTGCCATATTCACATCATGAGTCATAGATGAATGAGAAGATTGAGCGGAATCTTGGGTCTTCTGAGCTCGTGAGTCATCCGGGGATGCCGTAGCGCCTGTGTTTGCACGCTTGTGATGTTTTTTCTCGTCAGAGTCTGAAGGAGAGCGGGACCGTTTGCGGTTATAGTCAACTTCTGCCATGACGAATTTAGCCAAAGAACAAGAATGAGATGGAGGGTTGGGGATGAGGGCTTGAGAGTGGTGATGATATGGAGGATGGTTTGTACTGAGGAGTCGAAGGGACGGATTTCTGACGGGGAAGGGGGGGAGGAGGTGAGGAAATGGTGGATTCGAGCTGGGTAATCGCCAATGGAGAACGAAACGAACATACCTATCGACCTAAAAAGACTACCGAACGATGTAAAAGGGGGGGGATGAGGGAAGGGGCGAGGGGTTGATACAGACTATACAAACACATCACAATACGAAAACACAGCCTCACACCAAAACGTCAGTTTCTGTCTAAAGTCACCAATTCCTTGATAAACTCCTCCCAACGTGTTTCCCATATCTCCATAAGTCGTCTTTTCTCGGCTACCCCGAGCATGGAATGCTGGTGATGAAACGTTCGCTAACCCGTGACTTGAGGACAAGGAAGAACAATACAGACCACAATACTGTCCCGAGCGAGATGGCCAAGCATCAGGAGGCCCGTCACCTCACTGGCAACAAGGACCTTTTATACCATCAGTGTCACCTGCGAATGGAGATAGGCATCAGATTTACCTGATAAAAATCAAAGGAGAGACCCATATTCTGAAACATCGCAGGGTCATCGGAGCTAAGCGCTACTGGAACGCCATGGTTCAAGAGTATTGGCAGGGGATGCATGGGCATGGAGGCGGTGAGACGCTGTTTCGCATGTATAGTCACGAACAGCAAAGCCAATGTGTAATCTTACAAGTATCTCGTTCCTAACGGTGACAATTAGGGTCGATGAACTCAGAATGACGTTGTAGCTCACGAAATAGGACAGATCTCCAAGGCTATTCCTTTCTCTCTACATATTTGCATCAACTTGGGATGCTTCACCAAAGAAAACCTAGAGTGCACATGAATGAACCAACGAGCACAAATAGTGGAGAGTGGTACCCATGTCCTATACGCCTTGTCCCAAGCAGGATTGCATCGTAAAGGTTCTCGTCAGCACGCGTGCCATCGCCACACGTTTCTCCAGCGTGGAGAAGAAAAGGAATGTCAAGATTCATCTCTTTCTGTCGCTGCTTAAAGGCTATCAGTTGGTCCAGGTAATGACGTAGGGGATGAAGGATATTCTCGTCTCCGACGAGGTCGAAACCTGGGTACGGCAACCACTTGAAATTTATCTACCAGCAAAAGTGGCAATGCGCACCAACAATTAATTCGGGGAATGCCTGCTTCATTTGTATGCAATCCTCCAAGTGATCTCTGAGCATATCACCGTCACAGTCTCGAATAACTGTGTAGATTATCTGACGGAGTTATGATCAGTAATGAATAATACCTCGGAAGAGAAACAAGAACATTTGCACCAAAGAAATCAGGGTGCTCTTTCTTGAACTGATCGACTACAAGGTTGAATGTCTTCAGCCACTCAACATGTGGGACATTCTCCTCTCCGTCTGCACCAATCATGAATCTGAGTAAATGTTTAATTCTGTATGAAGTAGCCTGCTAGTGCTGCTCACTTGGGACTAAAATCGATCCGTGCTTCGACATAAAATATTCCATCGTCAAGGGATTCTTGAAGAAATTGTCGGATATACTCTTCCCATATGGGAATATAATAGACAAGCCTCTAGAGCTATCGCTTGCCTTCATTTGAGCCTTCGAGGGGCAAAGAAGGACGAACGCTAGTCAGTGTTGCAGCAGAGCGAAATACATCCCAAATCTGGTGAGAGTAAGTACGATGTGCCGGAGTTACCCACGGCCTGTTCTCACCCTGATGTTATTATTGTGAGTGATGTATGCATCGCTCGGATTGATGGTCATCTTGCTGATGAGCCATCGATCAAATCCATCGGGCCCTCCCAAGGCGGCGTCAAATCGTTCGCGGGCCGTTGCAAGGGGTACCCAAGTGTTGGGATGATACCCCGGGTCTGTAAGTGAGGATACGCTGGCATTCGAATTGGTATGGATCGGTTTCAAGTCCGGCTGCATAAATGCCATATTGGACGAGGTGATTGACTTCGGAACAGCGATGTGAATAGCAGGGTGGCGCAATGCGATGTCTAGCAGGGTCTTTGCTCCAATAGTCAAGCCAAGGTGAGCGTGAAGTAGGGCTCCTTTTGGCATCTGCAGGGATGTTGAAAAGTTTAGTACATCAATTGAAGCAAGCTGACTGGAGCAAATGGGATGGACCTTGGAAATGATTTGAAAGAGTTTCGTTTTCTGAATGATACGCTTGCCTGAAATTCTGTCAGTCCATGAAGACGGCTGGGGTAGCATACAAACCGGTGAGGAACTCCATTCCAGGGAATGGATGTGGGACCTCGTCTTGCTGCTCGCTCCACACGGAATCGGCATCGTGGGCGCGGACACGCCGCACGATCTGGTCTGCTTGACTCTCCAGGGCAGTCTTTGGTCGAATACGATCTAGACGGTGTGCTCTGTCGGCCTCGATTAGCGCATCGCGCTCTGCCAGGTAGTCTTCGAGGGAAGACATTGATAAGAGCGCGTAGGCACGTGACCTGTTCTATGGGTCCTTTATTGTACCGCGACGCTCGTCATTAGCCGGTCAACAAACATAACATGTCCTCTGAAGACGAAATGAGTGAGGACATTCTCTTATTCACCGAGTGCGAGACGTTCATCTAAAGCAGCTACCTCCCAGACAACTGGGAACAACCCCCTGGTGCGGTGGTCCCACCCAACGCCACCAAGCCCCGCGCCCAAGCCCGCAAGAAAACAAAAGCCAACTCACCAGGGCCCAGCAATGTGGCTCAGGAGAAGCCCTCCTCGAAACGCGCGCCAGCCATTCACCCGGACTCAGATGATAACAATGACAATGTCGCGGCAGGTGCTGAGAACGCAAAACCTGGGCCAAAGCCCAAACCTCGTTCGAAGGCAAGTAACGTCGCGAATGGCCAACAAGATCAGAAAGGTCAAGAAAAGGCAACAAATTCAAAATCAAACAAGAAGCCCCCAGTGCACGATGATGTAATGGAAGTGGACCAAGGCGAAGGCGAAGTCAATGTGCGGACGACCTCCCATTCCGCGGCAGCAGGAATGAACAACATCCACGTGTCCTCCGACGCGAAAACTCGGAAGGAGCTGGAGCGGTGGAAACAAAAAGCCAGAGATGTGCGTTTTCCCCTCATACCTTTGCTGTTTAGAGCCTATTCACATAGATTCCAGCTCGAGATCCAACGAGACACACTATCGAAGCAGTTAGAAGAGCTTTTCCAAGTGCGCAAGACCGAACCAGAGCAAGTCCTCGAACAACTACAACTACAATACGATGAGCGTGCCAAAAGTATGAGAGACCTGATAACATGTAGCACCTACTGACCAGTCGTAGCACAGGATGCTCTGATCAAGGAACTTACTTCCCAGTTAACGCGGGTTGAGCCATTGTCCCGCACGGGCCAGGCGGTCGCACTCCATTTTCTAACAAGAGAAGCAGCCGACGAGGAAAAACGTGCGGTAGAGCAAGACATATCACGCCTTCGAGAGATTATCAAAGAGAAGGATAGCGTAATCGACGAAAAAGCAAAACGCATTGTAGAACTAGAACAGCTAGGTAAGTGCGCCGCCAATCTTGTTCGATTCAATACCTACTCGAGATGCAATGGTAGTCCAGGACATCACTCGGGAGCGTGACGCCGAAATCGAGAGGTCAAAGGAACTACTTGCCCGGGCTGCACCCAAGAATACTCCGAACTCGCGTTCACACCCTAAGCGACCGTTCGGCATGGACGACCCGAAGATGACCGAAGTGATCAAGTTCTATGAAGACATGTCAAACCTTTTAGTTACGAATGTCAAGTTCGAACATCCATCAGACTCGGAAGAGGCTGACGTCATATTCCACTGCATATACACATACTACGAAATGACGCGTCGAGCCGACGACATTGAAGGGGACCGCATAGGTGAAAAAAGTTGGTTTCTCAAGCGTTTTACCGGGTCATTGCTCATTGTGGCGCTACCGATAGGTATCGTTTTTACCATGCGTATATTCAACGGTTTCGGAGGTCCAAATGGTGAGCCCGCATCGGAAGATGACTTTATACACCGCCGGATCAAATACGCGCCGTTGCATCTCGACAAGGAACCAGAGACCTTTGTCAAAGCGTTGGAATTCATGGGAGACTCGTTTACATTTCCTTGTGCACAACAGGGGTTGTTCCTCAACTCGCTTCGCGAAAAGATAAGAGACGCTACCAAGGATCCGTCTGAACCTGGATCAGATATCGAAGGAATGGAGGCTGAGGATCGTGACCCGCAATCGTAACGTACACCATGTTGATTTACTCGTATACCCCTACTATAGTGTATCGATTAGCGTTCTCAAGTTTTTGACGCGGAACTTGCAACAGGCATTCCCATCCCAGCTTTATCCCAGACCTCGATTGCATTCAGATCCCCGGAATTGAATGCATTTTTCATCGACAGCTCAGCATATCCAGCGTCACACTCCAAACCCCCTAGGTTGGCTCCAGCACCCATAAGAATTTCTACTGTGTCCTTATGTCCTTGGCGAGCCGCCTACGACGAATTGAGCATATCAGCACAACACGAGCTACAACGGAGGATGCACTGACATAATACAAGGCAGTATGCCCAAGGTTGTCTCTGAGGTGTACAAGTGCGCCAGATTTAAGCAACCAAGTGACGCTGGCGGTATTTCCGCGAAGTGCCGCTACGTGTAGGGGAGACCGACCAGAACCGGCTTCAAGGCAGTTCACAACACCTCCTGGAATAGAGGGAGGGGTTATATCTTCGGCCTCCCATGTAGCTGCGATAGCTACGCAAAACTTCAAGCCCTCCACGTCATCATGGATTGCGGCAAGGTGCATCAGCAATGGAAGGAGGGCTGCTTCAGTTGAAGTTGTCTCGCTGGCAGTACCAGACCACGACGCGGTAGCGGCCTGGGCATCATCCCCCACAGATGGAGAGAAAGTTATCCTTGGTCTTTGGTGCGCCAGAGCCGAATCGGAAAGTCGTACAAACTGCGCCAAAAGTCCTTGAATGCTTGGTAGGTCAGGTGGGGCCGACGGCGGTCGAGTGGGCGGCGGAGGGATGGGATGGGTGAGTTCACCACGAAGCGGCATACTGATAAGTTCCCTAACTTGATTGATGTTGAGTTCGGGCTTGGATAAGAGGTAGGCGAGTTTCGCGAGAGCGCACTATTACCGAGCTGTGAGCTTTGCGATTTACTTTGAGGGCCGTGTTACCTCTGGTGTCATATCTCCACCAGGAACAACGCCCACGTTCTGGAGGCTTCTACCTGTCTCATATGCGTCAGAGACGGAACCCTTCAGACACTGCGTTATCGCGACAACGACGATTCCCGAGTCACATGCCTGCCTGAGAGCGGCCATTAGATCAGACCTCTGTGGTGCATTCCCAGCGCCAAAGGTCTCAAGCACAATACCACGGGTTGGCGGTGCCAAGAATGCACGAATAGTGTTGTCACTCATTCCGGGAAACAGGCGAAGAGTTACTGCAATACGATGAGGAATGAGAAGGTAATAAACTGATTTGCCACTTGCCGACGTGGGGACTCATTTCTGCAAGTAGATGATGATCAGTGAGGCTCATGGCAAGAGGGAATTTAGCAACTTCTATGAACTCTGAAGCGACGCAAGTTCGTTTGCCTCAGTACTTCATTCCAGTTTATTACGACATCGATTCCAACTGCAAAAGGAGCGAAAAAATCAGTGATGAATACAGAGCCACGAGTGTGGGAGAGACCATTGACTAGGGGAGGAAAGTTTGGACTGTGGAAGGCATTCAGATCATAAGAAGATATCTTTGATACTCGATTCCCGCGATAGAGGGTGTGGTTGAAGTATAAGCTACATTCTGGAAATATAAATATACATCCACGGCTTAGACAATGCAAATCTACCTGGTATAAGATAGTGCCCAGCAATGGTCAATGCTCCCAGAAGATTATCTACCGCATCGTTTCGAAGCTGGGATAGGGGTATTTGCGCGCCGGTCAGAATCTATGACAAGCAGCGTAGGCCCTTGTAGGATTTATCGTGCACATCCACGCATGAGATAAAACGAACCACAGTTTTTCCAAGGTCTTCGAGCAAGAAACTGAGCGCGCTGGCCGAATAAGACATCGTATCTGTTCCATGAAGGACCACAAACGCATCGAAGTCCGTATAGTTGAGCTCTATCTCCGTTGCTATACGAATCCAGTCTGCGGGAGGTCAGGGAAGAGCCTTGCGTTTCAAGAACGAAGGGCGCAAGCACCGTTTATCTCGATGTTACTGCTGTCCATGAGAGGATCCCACTGCCATTCTTGTTTGCCACTGGATTGTCTCGTCGACGCTACCACATACCTCGAGAATGGCATATCGGACACGCTTCCCACCACTGATTCTGGGGGTGATCAAGCTAGGAAGCCTTGCCCGATAGATGTCGTCTGAGATTTTTTCGCATTGAATGATATCTATAGGGGTGTTGCTGGTCCCGGGAGCAAGACTCCGTACTCTGCCGATGGGACGCGACGACTTGACCCAAAGGGTGGGCTGCGAGATGGGGGGAAGAGGTGTCTCTGCGGCGAATGGACTGGATCTCCCGCTGGTTGACCATTCTCTGTAGCCTTTGACGGAGGCTGCGTTTGAAAAGAGGGAATCTTGGAGAGGATCGTGAAAGCGTTTCTGGCTTCTGAGCGTCTCTGTGAGGAAGAAGGGTTCTGGTACATAACCCTGGGGGCTGAGGAGCATCCCAATTGTTCCACCAGTGTACACGACGAGCACCCGTGCTTCGTCAGACGGCGGTGAGGGTTCCATGTCTACCCGAATTCAAACTCAGCAATACGACAACCATGCAAGCCATCAAGTCGGTCTTCGAGTCCAAGAAAAACAGTGTACATCTGTCTTGAGTTGAGTGTACATGTAGCACTACTGACCAGCGGGCCAGGGAACGTGTGCCCTGGTGACGTTCATCACCGCAGGATACCCGAGATCAACCGACACTGTGCCCATATGTCTCGCCATGCAAAAGGGAGGAGTAGACATCATCGAATTGGGCGTGCCTTTCTCAGATCCAATTGCGGATGGCCCCGTCATCCAGGAGACCAACACGGTTTGCCCGATCCCCCTTGCTTGTCTATCTCTGTGTTCAAGTATGCCAGATCGCGGTTAACAATGCTATCGATTACGCTACGGTCCTTGGTCAAGTCAGAGAGGCACGTCAACAAGGTTTAACTGTTCCCGTATTGCTTATGGGTGAGTTGCCACTACTCCAACGCATCGCGTTGCTCAACCCTGTGGCTATCAGGTTACTATAACCCTATGATCGCTTATGGTGAAGATAAGGCTATCCAAGATGCAAGAGAGGCTGGCGCCAACGGGTTTATCATGGTAGACCTTCCGCCTGAAGAAGCCGTCAACTTCAGAGAAAAGTGCCAGAGAGCCGAGTACGTCAATTATCTGTCTTCTCAGGCCCGTACCTGAACGATAACGGCAATGCTTAGCATGTCCTATGTCCCTCTTATAGCTCCCTCGACATCTATGAACCGGATCAAATTCCTTACATCCATTGCGGATTCGTTTATCTATGTAGTTTCCAGGGTGCATTTGATCTTATATTTTGTCCCGTTTTTGGCTCTGAACCTCTCACAGATGGGTACTACCGGGTCGTCCGTCAAAGGTAGAATCAATAGCGAGCTCCCCGATATCATCGCCCGTGTTCGAAAGTATACCTCCGTTCCTCTCGCAGTTGGTTTCGGAGTGGCTACGCGGGCGCACTTTGAATACGTTCAGAGTGCTGGCGCTGACGGGGTGGTCATCGGAAGCCGCTTAGTCTCTATCATTAAGGAAGCATCTCTGGACGCTATTCCGCACAGGGTAGAATCTTTTTGCCATGAATTCAGCGTGGATGAGTCTTCGCCACCGGGGTCCAAGCCTACCTCATCGGCACCTGTTCCTTCCGATCCCAAGAACATACTCCTTCAAACTGCAAACTCCCTGCCGCCTAGGTTTGGGGAATTTGGGGGACAATACGTTCCGGAAGCATTGTTTGACTGCCTTCTTGAACTTGAAGAAGCTCACAAATCAGCTGTCAACGACCCCGAATTCTGGAAGGAGTTCGAAGGCCACTACGGTTACATGAACCGTCCTTCAAAATTGTATTTCGCAGAGTCCCTGACGAAATATGCCGGTGGTGCTCAAATATGGCTGAAGCGAGAAGATCTGTATGCACGCACATTTTTGTTTCTCTCTCTCCCAGCTGATGCCTATGCAGGAACCATACTGGTTCACACAAGATCAACAATGCTATTGGCCAGGCAAGTCGTCCGCTCTAGAGGGCGAATGTGTTGTGGGCTTAGCAATACACAGATCCTTCTCGCCAAACGTCTGGGCAAAAAGCGAATCATTGCAGAAACTGGTGCCGGGCAGCATGGCGTTGCAACTGCTACCGTATGTGCCAGATTCGGACTGGAGTGTGTCGTATATATGGGTGCCGAAGATGTAAGACGCCAGGCGCTGAATGTCTTCCGGATGAAAATGCTCGGTGCGACGGTATGTCCCTTGTCCCTTGTTCCAGTTTAGTTCTCCGAATATTCCTTCAAGGTTATTCCAGTCGAATCGGGATCTCGGACACTCAAGGACGCAGTTAACGATGCATTGCGTGACTGGGTAACCAACCTAGCTACCACACATTATCTCGTTGGATCCTGCATTGGACCTCATCCTTTCCCCACTATCGTTCGCGATTTCCAGAAAGTAATAGGGAAGGAAATCAAGTCTCAGCTTTACGAAGTCAAAGGAAAACTCCCCGATATCATCGTTGCATGTGTCGGCGGTGGCAGTAATGCGATTGGCTCGTTCTATGAGTTCATTCCCGAGAAGAACGTCAAGTTGGTCGGTGTGGAGGCTGGTGGCGAAGGTCTGAATTCCGATATTTTGATGAATCGCAGGTTAACAACAGAGTTCAGGTCTCGATGGCGATCGACACAGTGCGACGCTTTCCAAGGGAACACCTGGCGTACTTCATGGCGTGCGGACATATATCCTACAGTCTAGCGTTGGTCAGATAATCGAGACACACTCCGTCAGTGCGGGCCTGGATTACCCTGGAGTTGGACCAGAGCATGCTTGGCTGAAGGACTCTGGTCGCGCGGAGTACGTAGTTGCGACAGACGAAGAGGCATTGAGAGGATTCCGCCTCATTACGCAACTCGAAGGAATCATTCCCGGTTAGTCGATGTGTCATGTTGTTGAATGCTCGCTAAAGGGAACCTAAGCACTGGAGTCGTCACACGCCATCTGGGAAGGAGTACGTCGGGCACAGATGCTTCCGAAAGAGACGGATCTAGTGATTGTAAGACAATTTTTACATCGCTGTGGTCAGGCTAAGCCAACTCTTCCTCGCAGTGTCTGTCTGGGAGAGGCGACAAAGATGTGGAACAAATTTCTCAGTTACTTCCTGGAAAGTGGGCGGACAAACTGGACTGGCATGTTTGAGCGAGTCATCGAGTGTAGCATGTGTAGACTAGAACGAAAACTGTAGTAACACAAGTTGCTCTTTTTGGAATGTTAGGGGAGTATGACTCGATCGTAGCAATAAGCTGGGTATCCATCAATCAAATCTCAGAGCTCAACTTTCTGGACAATGACCACGGAACCTTCAGCCGCAGCGAGTCAAAGGGCCGTTGAAAATCTTGCAGCTAAACTTCGGAGACGGTCAGTGGAGTTTTTCTGTTCTAGGACCCCAAGCTTATCTCTCTGTTCAATAGTCAGGTTGTCGGATCGCGAGAAACGGCGTTGGAAACCCTTGTCGTGCTCCGTCAGGTCGTCTCCAAAGCTCGATTCTCCAACATCGACCAACTGGTTGAAATAATTCGCTCCGTGGGTCGGAAGTTAGTGGAAGCTCAGCCTAAAGGTTTGGACAACCTTTGGCGTTGGATCGCATGTTGACCGTGCTCTCCCTGTCAGAATACACGGTAGGAAACACCGTTCGTAAAGTTTTGCACCATATCCGAGAAGAATACCATACGGCGTCTCAAGGGACTGTAGCCCCACCGGCCTCGAAGCCTACGTTCTCGATCGCAAAGTTCGTTTCCCAGGGACAGCCCCGTAAACAGGTTACCCCGCAAAGAGTGTCACATGAAGCGCGAGGTACCTTGCAAGAGAACAACCCTGATGATCCCGACGCATTCGCTCGAACGCTCAAGCCTGTCCTCATGGAGGCTATACAAGACGTCTTTGACGAGCTCGAAACCGTGTATGATAATATATCCAAGAATGCAAAAGATCATATACACTCCGAGTAGGTCGTCTCTCTCGTTCTCTCGTCACAGTTGTCCCACCCAGCGGGTCCCAGTGAGATCATTCTCACAATAGGAAAGTCGAGTACAGTAGCGGCGTTTCTAAAATCAGCTGCTCCTTATCGCAAGTACACCGTCATCGTCGCGGAGACCGCTCCATCGTCAGTGTTTCCCACCTTTTATTTTGGTGCGAATTCTGATTCTTGTCTGGCTGACAGATACAGCGGCAAAGGGATGGCCGAGTCGCTCTCGTCGGCGGGCATATCCACGGTCCTCGTTCCCGATTCCTCAATATACGCTCTCATGTCGCGAATCAACAAGGTCATCCTTGGCGCACATGCTATTCTTGCTAATGGCGGGATGTTTGCCATTACGGGATCGCTTCTAGTTGCTGCGGCAGCTCGCGCCCACAGCACGCCGGTCGTCGTCTGTGCAGGTCAATTCAAACTCACCCCTCAATGGAATTTATACCATGAATACGGCGCACTTGATTTTGGGGATCCCAGTAGCGTCCTTGGGTTTGAAGAGGGCGACCTGGTAGATAAAGTGGAAGTTGTGAATCCATTCTATGATTATGTACGACCAGAGATGATCGATGCATATGTTACAAATGAGTGAGTATCTTGTAATCTTCCGTCTACAAATCAACCATCTCAATCTCCACAGTGGCGATCACCCACCATCGTCTGTTTACCGACTTATCAAGGAGGCCTACGATGACGAGGACTATGAACTTTAGCAGTTGCAAGATGCGAACCTTCTTGTACCATGCACTACTTTGCTTTGGTGCTCAAAATGTCGAAGAAGGCTTCTTGCGGCAGGTCCACACTGCCGATCCGTTTCATACGACGTTTGCTTTCTTTTTGGTTCTCAAGATGTTTCATCTTGCGTTCGTAATGACCTATAGAACAATAGTTTAGGAAGGCGATTGGTCCTCAACGATTTAATGCTCACCTCCGTACAAACCCGCCGTGACGTCAGCACGTAACGCTTTCAGAGTTTCACGAGCAATGATCTTTTTCCCAATAGCTGCTTGAATTGGCACCTCAAACAGTTGACGAGGAATGACCTTGTCTATACACAGTTGACGTTACAGCGCGAGCTGAAGGAAAGTTACGATGACCACTTACGCAACTTCTTGACCCATGTCCTCCCGACTTCTTGTTGTGCAGACCGGTGCACAATTAATGCAAGAGCGTCCACTGGTTTTCCGTTCAAGAGAAAGACCATCTAGTGCCGATTGAATCGAGCTAAATCATAAGGGGTGGTGCATGCATGTCCTCACCTTGGATAGATCGCTCGGCTTATAACCGACATCCTCATAACTGTGTATTGTCAATTTGTGTCAGTCCGAGGACAAAGAGACACAGGCTGTACGCACTCAAAACTGGCGTACCCTGAACTCTTGCTCTTGAGTTGGTCGAAAAAATCAGTGACAATCTCGCTCAAGGGGATTACGCATGTCAGGATGATGCGAGCGGATTCGGTCGCCCCAGCATCTAAATAACGATGATCCAAGTCTTCCGCACGGTGGGAAAAGCACAACTCCATCATCTCGCCAAGGTAATCTAGAGGGAAAGGGTAACATTGGTAGAAGTATGGAGCTGAAACAGCAGACCTTCCGGAACGATGATTGTTGCCTTGACCACTGGTTCTTGAACCTCTTTGACACCTGTGGAAGAGTCTGAGAGATCCGGAAACTCCGTAGGGTTGCTGACAATGACGGTCTTGTCTGTATAAATGACTGTCGATCTCATCGTTAGCTGCTGTGATATCTGATTGACATGGGCATTTCACCTTTGTACGGTACGGTAGGAGCAGTAACAATGATGTTCGCGTCGTATTCGTCCTCCAAACGCTGGCGGAAGACGTCCATGTGCAAAGTGCCAAGAAAGCCGAGACGACAACCTTGCCCTAATGCGGAGGAGGATTCGCGCTGGACCGAGACACTTCGGTCGGTAAGCGTCAGCTGAACACGTGTTTCAGAAATAGGACGAAGAGTACAGTGCAAGAGGCAGTAACGAACACGTTTGATAGATTCCTCAAGTTTGATAAAGTCGTTCGTGTCCACAGGAAAAATACCAGCATAGACCTGAAGACGTTGAAAATTGTGTTGCAAGAGGTCAGTTGTGCTTACCATGGCCTTCGCAGGTCGAAAGCCCGGCATCGGGTCCACTGGTGCACCAACATGGTGGAGGGTATCTCCGACATGAGCTAGATGATCGCCTGAGCGAGAATTCCGGTAGAAAAAAAAGTGGTTCTACAGACCTTCCGACGATTCTTTCATATTACAAGTTATATAACCGACTTGCCCAGGCTGTAAGCTTCCAGTAGGAAGTTCTTCCGGGAACATAATACCAACTTCTTGTACCTCATACTTCTTTCGAGTATGACAAGATGCAACTTTATCACCTGCCCGCATCAAAATAAAATTTGAGGTGTTTTCCAATGTGTGCAAACCTGTGTACCTTTTCGAATCACCCCGTTCTGCAGGCTCACGAGTGAGATGACGCCTCGATATCGATCATAACTAAGATGGTTTAATGTTGGCGAGTAGAAATACTGATCAAGTACTCACTGTGAGTCAAACAACAAGGCCTTTAGAGGCATCTCTGCAGATGCGGGTGGAGGAGGTATTCGTTCAACGATGGCTCTAAGCACAGACTCTACACCTTGACCAGTTTTAGCTGAAATCTGCAATACATCAACGGGATCCACGCCGAAAGTGGACTGCAATTGTAAGGCGACGCGTTCGGGCTGTGATGCAGGCATATCTATCTAGGTTGGCGTCCGTTGAAAAGCTTGGGCGACAATGGGACTCATATATGCGGACCTTGTTAAGGACAGGGATGATTGTGAGGCCTCTCTCCTTGGCGATGTGAAATACTGAGATGGACTGTGCTTGGACACCTTGCGTGGCATCTACCAGCAAAAGAGCACCTTGGCAAGCTGCCAGAGAGCGGGAAACCTCCCATGAAAAGTCAACATGTCCCTGGGACGAGGTGAGAGAGAAATGTCAGGTAATCCATAAGGGAAGCTTACGGGGGTATCAATGAGATTGAGGAGGTATTTGTGTGCACTGACAGCATATACCATACTGATGGAGAACTGTAAGACGATACCCTGGCGAGCAGGAAGGGATATTCACCTCGCTGTCTGAGCCTTGACTATGCACTGGTGAGTAAGTAAACTTGGTCTCTGGTCGAATTTCAAAAGTAAGCTCACCAGTGATTCCGCGCTCCCGTTCAACTTTGAGTTTATCTAGAACTTGCTGGTTGGAACCAGATGCTTTCTTTGGAATAGTTCCTGTAAGCTAAATGGGTGTTAGTGAAACGGTACACGGGAAGCCACGCGCGATTGCACCTCGAGGAGTCTAAAGAGGTAAGGTGAGCATGCCAGTGACACGAAAAACGAAGAGGGGAACTGACCGGTCGGCCAGGGTGGATTTGCCATGATCTAGAGTGAGAGTGAGTACGCAGGGCGAGAGGGGCTGGAACGAACAAAATACCGATGTGTGCAATGATGGAAAAGTTCCTGCAGAACCCAACGTTGTTTGTCATGTCCGTGTGTGGGGAGAAAGAGATATGGATACCTTATGAGCTCGCAAGGAAACTGGTCGGTATCGACGGCTTTCCGTGTGGATGAGGAGACGGAGAAGGACCGTCGGATGACTCTACGCCATACCGGAAGCATACCAAGCCTGCTACTGCTTAGTCAGCTGGAGGTGAACGTCGACAACTTCCATGTCTCTGCAAGAGGCATCCGAGGCGCGCAAGACACGGCTGGTTGCACTCAGAAACAGAAAGGAGGGACGCGCGGACAATGACGGGTGCGCTGCTCATCGCTGCGACTGGCGTTTGCTGATGCGTGCCGTGCAGCGGATCGGTACTGCTGAACCGGAACTTTGACCCAGAAACGCGGACATTAAGAAAGCACACGCAAAATGGAAAACTGATGCAAGACACTGTCGAAAAGGACGTCGAAGGTATGGCAGAGAAGATCGTTGCGGAGGACGAACAGCGCAGAGCGCAGGAACTCGTGAGTGGTGACACCATCCTACGCGATGCACAACTGAGCGCTCCGATTGCAGGACGTGTTCAACATCGCACCGAAACGGCCGAACTGGGACCTCAAAAGGGAGACAGAGAAAAAGCTTGCAAAGCTTGAGAGAAAGACACAGGAAGCTATCCACACGCTAATCAGTGAGTGCAAGTGCAGCACATGGACATTATGATGACACGCATGGGCAGGGCAACGACTGGCGGCACAAAAGGGACAGACAGAGGACGTGGTAGGTGCAATGAATGCACAAGAGCGGGCGTTTGAAGTGGAGGATGAGGACGAGGAGTAGCTACTGTATTTGGTAAAGTAAGCGAGTATTAAAAGCGGTGCGACAACTCAGCACATACGCCCATGTCTCGAGTCCCATCCCTCGTCTCTTATTGTCAGCGCGGTGAGCAGCACCCTAATCCTCGCCCAATGCCTCACCTCAACCTCTCCTCCCAGTCCTCTCTGCCCACGCAGACGGTATGTCCCTCCCCGTACCCTCGTACTTGCCCTCATCGTCACTCCAACAGCCATAACTTGTCTTGGTGATGACGTACGGTACGATGTCATTAAACCCGTGCTCGAGTGCTGCTCTGCAGATACCCTACTCCGCTTGGAGCAATCCTCTCCCGTCAGTCCATCTCGCACCCATCACAGCCTCTTCTCACCTCCGATGCAGTACCTCGAACAAGACACCTCAGGCATGTCACCCTTGGGCGCCAAATGTGTCCATGTGTCCTGACTCGATGTCACCAGATCTCTGGGAGCGTCTCTGCTACAAGTCCTTCCCTTTGCTTGCAGAACAGCTCATACGAAATGCCGATCAACAGCCCGATTCCTGGCGCGATCAATATTTCGTATGTACCCGTCATCCGTCGACCCCAGGCGCTGTCTCACACCCACACAGCTCCTTCGCGAGGCCGAGGCACACCGACTCGAAGAAGCCGCATCAAGGCTCAGAAATCAGCGCATGGAAGCAGATGAACGCAAGAGAGAACGAGAGGTTAAATTGACCGACAAACTACCTCCTGCCAAGCGCACGCGCACATGTAAGCGCTACCCCGTTTTGCTTTTGCACGACTAACACTCCATCAGGGGGAACACCTAGTCAGCCAAAGTCCCTCTTTCAGAAAACCAAGAGCGAGGCCAGCAAGCTCCGACGGTCCATATATCCAACCCGCTTCCCCCCTCAAATACCTCACGGCAAGGCGCTTCGCCCCACCACTGCCCCACTCGCGACCCCGTTGACGAAGAGTTGGGTGACTATCAAAACTGAATCCGACACTCGCCCCTCGAATCTGACACCGCAAACGACCCCTCCTCGTCCTGTCCAATCCACAAACGCCACAGACCCTGTTTCCAAAAAAGACCTCTCACCACCACGACTTACATCGTCTGCTCATTTGCCCCAATCACAACCCCCTGAGCCTGGTCCCTCCAAGCCACCAATACAAAAGAGGGATCCTATGGCATCGTTGTTTATGCCGAAGCACCGTGCCCTCTCACAGCTCCCCTCTCAAACGGGAAATAAGAACCGCAGTGTACCCGCTCGGTGACTTAGCGTTGTATTTGAAACATGTTCCAACCATACCACGGTACATTGGCAATTTGTAATGAGCATCTATCGTCGCGTCAGTACTCGTCCTTGTATTCTATACAGCACATAGATTCATACAACCCTAGCTACGTTCTTCTCCCTTCCATTTCTTTGTGACTCTACGACGCTTGTGCAAGGAGACTGCTGAGGAGTTATTTATACAGCATAAATGTTAGTTATTCTGTAACGTCAACTGACGCTCCAAGTGTTGTGTAGGCCAACGGTGTCATCTGTTCCGTTGGCAACCGCGTGTGAACCTGCCACGGGTTGGTCATTCAGGTCATTCGTGCTCTTGCCAGCTCCCATCGCTTTGACGCCACTCGGGGCTGTCCTGTTCTTGATATGGTCAGCTCTCAGCGACTCGATGTGAGCCAGATATTCCTCGTCAACGCCCCCTGTCACATATTCGCCCGTAAAGACCGAACAATCAAAGGTTTCAATTGATGGATTAAATTGGCGCACGGAGGCGATCAAATCCGGGAGCTTCTGGAAGATGACGAGGTCGGCGCCGATGGCCTCTGCAATTTCTTCGGTCGTCCGGCCATATGCGACGAGTTCTGAACGCGAGGGCATATCGATGCCGTATACGTTAGAATGTCTGCGCAACAGATCAACGGACGAGCCACAGGAGAGAGATGTGAAAACCTGCCGTATTGGAGGAGCACAGCTCGCGACAATAACTTTCTTCGCGCCAACATCTTTTGCCATCTGGATAATCTCCTTGGAGGTCGTACCTCGCACAATCGAATCTGAAAAAGACATGTTATTGCGGTGTAATACGAATTTTACGATAGCGGGACGTACCGTCAACTAGCAGGACATTTTTGTCGGCGAACTCGAGAGCCATGGCGTTGAGCTTCTTTCTCACACTCTTCTTCCTGCGTGTCATCAGTACAGGCAATTTGGTAAAAGACTGGGAGCCTACCTCATCTGTTGCCCTGGCATGATAAAAGTTCTGCCAATGTACCGATTTTTAATGAACCCCTCCCGATAGGGCAACTGAAGCTTCTGCGCCAAGTTCAGGGCAGCGACACGCGACGTATCAGGTACCTAACACCAGCGACCATACGGTAAATCAAGTTGTTTGGAGAGACAAGATAGAGAACTGACGGGAATGACAACGTCTACGGTGATGTTCTTCTCCGTCAAGAGCTTGCGTACCTCTTCTGCGAGCGCGTCGCCCATGGCCATCCGGCTCCGGTAGACACTCACGCCATCCAACACGGAGTCGGGCCGGGCAAAATAAACAAATTCAAAGATGTCAGGCGCAAAAGTTGCCGGCTCAGCAACAACGCGCCTCGAAACAGCTGAGCGAGTGATAATAATAGCTTCACCTACGGGGGGATTAATATGCTGGGACAAGAATGAGGGTTCACAGATATACCAGGTTTGAGATCCTGCCAGTCACTGAAACCACCAACATCGGCCACGATACTCTCGCTCGCGAACAGCCAATCCTTGCCAGTAGCGGCTTTCCGAGATGCCATCCCGACAGGTCGGATCCCATTTGGATCCCTGAAGGCGATTATTCCAAAACCTGCAAGCATGGCAACACAAGCGTAGGCCCCTCTGCACTGTTTCATCAAGCCTCCAATGGCCGTGAAGATATCCTCTTCATTTATGCGAAACTTGCCGGTTTGCTGAAGATTGTCAGCGAATGTGTTCAAGAGCAGTTCGGAATCGGACGACGTGTTGATGTGCCGGTGTGCGGTGGCATCCATGTATTGCAATAAAGCTGCACTGTCGATAAGGTTCCCATTCTGCAGAACGACGCCGGATGAGTATGCATTTCCGGGGACCATTGTAAAGAAACGTACATGTGCAAGTACGATACCATAGGGCGAGTTAACGTAGAAGGGTTGCGCTTCGGCGTGGTTGGAACTGCCAGCCGTTGGGTATCGAACTTGCAGACATGCCAAAGATTAGATGTGGACCAGCGCTTGTCGGGGAATCTCACCGTGTCCGACGCCCATACCGCCCATTAATTTTCCAACAGCCTTGTCATCGAATACATCCCGGACCATCCCATTCGCTTTGCATTGATATAGACGACCTTTGAGACCACAAGTGACGATTCCACATGCGTCCTGGCCACGGTGTTGTAATAAAGAAAGACCCTCGCAGATCTCTGCAGCCGCATCGATGGTGGGGTCGTGCAAGAGGAGACCAAGTATGCCGCACACTAGGAGGGATCAGCTTGCAGGGTTAGTTAGATTGAATGAAACGCACTAGAGAACGCGTGGGTGATACGGAGGGAAAAAGTCTGAGAACGTGTGTGCTTTAGGTCTCGGGCCACTGGACCTGCATCAGGGGTTTGCTGAGGTAGGTCGGGCACGACCGGACAAACTATAATAATTGGATATGCTCAGGCCGGCCATTCGAGGACACCGATTACTGAAACGTGGGCTCGTAGCCGACAACCATACAACACTGTAATAGGCGCGGTTGAACGCGGGTTATATTCTTCACTACTACAATAAGGATATATGGGTTATATCTAGGTCGTTGGCGTATGATGGGCTACTGCCCGGGTACTGGGTCGTCCGGTGCTGGCCGTCCCTGGTCTCATGAACGGAAGAGAGAATGTAATCTAAGAGCGTGATGTTGCAAGAATGAGCGGAAGGATGAACTTCCGATGCCAATTGGAATAAATAGGTGATGAAACGTAATCACAAGACAAGCTTCTTGGGCTTCTCCCAGGTATAGGCTGGGTTGCCAAAGTGACCGTATGACGCAGTGCGCAAGTATACGGGCTGCTGCAGTCCAAGCTCGCGAACTGTGTACAATACATTACAAGACGGAATTACCAGGAGAGACACCAAACTCACCCATGACACCAGGTCGGAGATCCCAGTTCTTGCGGATGATTGCGACAAGCTCCTCATTCGACTTCTTGCCAGTGCCATAAGTGTCAACATAGATGGACAAGGGCTCAGCGACACCGATGGCGTATGAGAGCTGCACGAGAGCACGGCGAGCGAGGCCAGCAGCAACAAGAGACTTGGCTAAAGTGGTCATCATTAGCATGGTCTCATTCAAAGTGGAAGGGTCTCGCACCAATCCAGCGGGCCGTGTAGGCAGCTGAGCGATCGACCTTTGAAAAGTCCTTGCCAGAAAAGGCTCCTCCACCGTGTGCTCCCCAACCACCGTACGTGTCAACAATGATTTTTCGGCCAGTCAAACCAGCATCACCCTGAGGACCACCAATAACGAAGCGGCCTGACGGTTGAATCTGGTGCCTTTGTAAATATCAGGGTGCTACGAAGGAGGAATGACGCATACGTGGTATATGGTGTGTTCGTCGCGAAGCCCGGCAGGTATCACCATCTTGACAATTTTTGCCAAAATTTGCTTCCGAAGCTCATCCGTCGAGATCTCCTCCGCGTGCTGCGTGGAGATAACGACAGTGTCGACTCGAAGAGGGATCATGGCACCACCATCGTTCATGTACTCGACGGTAACCTGAGTCTTGGAGTCAGGACGTAGCCAGGGCAGCAGCCCAGAACGACGAGCATCAGCCATTGCTGCATTGAGCTTGTGGGCAAGCATGATCGTCAAAGGCATGTACTCCTCAGTTTCATCGGTAGCGTAGCCGAACATGATGCCCTGATCACCAGCACCATGTTCTTCCAGAGAGCCGTGGTCAAGACCCTGGGCAATGTCGGGCGATTGTTGCTCAATTGCCACGAGAATGTTGCATGTCTTGTAGTCAAAGCCCTTGGACGAATCATCATAACCGATTTTCTTGATCGTGTTGCGGATGACCTTTTGGTAGTCAATTTGCGCCTTGGTAGAGATCTCGCCAAAGACCATGATCATTCCGGTCTTGGAGGCTGTCTCGCAAGCGACCTTTGACCAGGGGTCTTGTTCGAGACAAGCATCAAGCTGGTCAACTGAATGAGGTGATTTCAACATGTGTGATATCATATGATACTCACGATAGCATCGGAGACCTGGTCACAGATCTTGTCTGGGGAACGTTAGAAGAGGACCGTTGGAATGTCGCGTCGAACATACCTGGGTGACCCTCGCCGACGGACTCGGACGTGAAGAGGAAGTGTCCTGGGGCAAGGGACGGGCGAGAGCTACCGTTGAGAGACATGGATCCGGAGGAGGGGGAAAGAGACGAGGAACGTTTGTGTTCAAAATATCTTCAGGTTGGCAACTTTTAAAATGGTTCAACAGCTTATCTAATCGGCCTCAGTATCACGCCATTCTCACGAGTCCAATTGATTAATCCATTCAACGTACACCCAAACGTGAAATTACAGCAATCCAACACCGAGGGGATCCGTACTAATCATGGCCCGCTTTTGTTCTTCATCGAGTTTCCTCTCATCTCTCGCCGGCGTGGGAGCACCCACCCCCTTCTGGTTAGCAACGCGAGGGACGTTACTCGTGCTTCGTTCATAAAGCGAACTTCGAGTAACCGCGAGGTCCGCGGTAGGTGGCGCTGAGTCCACCACATCCCAGGCGGAAGCTGGTAGTGTGGGGGAGCGCGAACGCGCAGTACTCCAGGGATTGTCGGTTGGTAATGCTGGTACAGAAGGCTTCCGGGGCTTCACGCTATCCCAAGGGTTATGTGATGTCCCAGAGATGGTCGATAAGGATTGTCCAGCGTCAACGTCGCGAGGCTGGAGCTCAGATGCCCTTCCGACGTTGTCCTCATCTCCGACACCTCTAGACGGAACTCTGAGGTCCTTTGTAACTCCGTCATATGCTTCTTGCACGGCCGAGAAGGCTGCCGTGGCGTTCGAGGACAACTTTCCCCAAACGGACTTCACTCCACTGCTGGAAAAGAAATCCGTAGCACTCGAGTTTCGTGGGCGACCGTGGGGCAACGAATCACCGCCAGGCGAGCTCGGTCGTGCCGGGGGCCATGAAGCCTTAAGAGTCGTCGAGGCCCCCACGCCTGTCAGACCTTCGGCTACTCTATGCGGAAGATCAGGTAGGGATGACCACAATCCCTGAAAACTGGAAGATAAGCCCTCGGTGGTGGCTGATCTGGAGGGTAGCGATGAAAGGGAAGGGGATGATATGGTTGACGCGGGATCAAGGGTTGGTGGCAATAAAATTTCTGCACGTGGGCTTGCAGCATCGTCGTCGAGGCCCTCTGCGGAAGCAGTGGCCTCAGAGTCGTCTTTTACTTGAGAGATAACGACTCTTCCATTCATTTCCTCATCCGTGCGACCATAAAGCTCAAACCAGAAACGGACGTCTTTGGGATTAGGGAACAGCACCCCCATATCTACCTTGCCATCTTTGCGTGCGGGATCGTCCAATGAGGTGTCGTACAAAGGATTCTTGTGCTTCTCCATTTGTGATGACGAGTTGAGAAAGTCCCAGAGGCTTGCAGTGCGTTCGGACGGAACCACTCCCTCTTCCCCAAACCTACGTTCCCGTTCACAGTTATACAGAAACGTTCCGAATTGGCAGGAATAAAGGTGGTGGTGGATCGTACGTAGGAAGCACTCGTTGAATTCAAATCGTTCAGGAAACTGCCGCAACAGTTGGCGAACGCATTCGAGGAATTGGTGGAAGGAAGGACTCGTCTCCTTGATATGGTGTTGAGACGCGAAGCGGCTTTGAACCGAAGCTAGAAACGCTTGGGCAGTATCACCGTTGCCATTCGCAGTGTCCGCCAAGGACGTGAAAAACTTCTCGGATGATAGATGACCGCACCGATCCAGGAATCGATGTCCAAAAGATATCCAATCCTTTTCAACGAGTATCTGAAAACCACGCATCGTGCGGTAGTACGGGTCCAAGCAGAGTTGAGAGAGGGCGGATAGTTGAGACGTCCGATCCCATCCATCCGAACAGTGGATTAAAACATGGGATGAGTTGACGTGTATATTTCGGACGATGAGGAGGACGGCTTCCATTATATTAGCCATGTGGCGGAGCCAGTAAGACCGGCGCAGCGCTTGGCGGTCCAAGATAGCAAGTTGCTGCGCTTCTCCAGGAAGATACCCGCTCACGCTGGCAGCTACCGTGTCTGCTTCGCGAAGAGCGTCTATAACTTTTCCCAGCGATTCGCGCATAGCGTGGATATGGTCGATGCCGGAATAAGTCTTCTTCGCGTCCTTGTAATGTTCCATGTTTTCTGTTCCAGCGCCTCTGGCGGTGTTTGCAACGGCATTAGCCGTTGGGCGAGCATCCACAATCAGATTTGTGGTGGTTGCACCATAAATTGGGGTGCTTGAGGTTCGGGATTCCGGATTGTGATGGGTTTGAAAGATGGCCTCCACGAGTTTCTCATCTTGGACAGAACGATTCTGTTTGATCCCAACCATGGGTTGACTCGAGCGAGTTATACTGGCCTGTACGTGTTTGAGGAATTCCATCACATGAACGAAACAAAGGTAATTACGTAGTTCGCCCAGTGCAAATAGGTGAGGGCAGGTATTCGACATTTGCTTCGGTATCTTGATGCGTACTGGAGCGTAGAATCACTTATCCGGGTCGGGACGACCAAACGCGATGGGTAACTTGGGCTGAACTGACAACCCAATCAAACAATGTAATAGACCAGAAAAAAAGACTCTACCTGATATTCCTTGTTGATGTCGGTAAAGCGCCAAGTTTTCGTCCGGGTACCGACACCCATTCGCCCAAACTCGTCTCGTGGAGAATATACCGACCATCCCCCAGCAGCGTCTAGTGGTGGATTTGGGGAATAAAAGAACGCATAGAGTTGATTGACAGACGCTGTTGGCCTGTCTGTTACAGCACTCGCCGCGAAGTGAGAGCAACCTACAGCACACCGTCAACTCTTTGACGCTTTCAAATACATCGATAGCATCGCGGTCGCTCCCAAAGGATAAGGAAAAGGTCTCGAAAGTTCGCGTATGAAAAGTGATCGGACTCCGCCCGTGCAAAGTGTGCGGAAGCTGCATAACGAGCGAGATCAACGGATATGGAACCTGATCTCGGTGTCAGCATAGGTTTGGGCGGCAAAATGAGAAAGAACTCGCCCACATCTCCTCTTTACCCGGATCTTCATACCGGAATATGAGGTGATGTGCTGTCAGGTGTACAGACCCATACTGGACGCTTCCTGATTTGCCGCATAAGACTTTCTCGACCTATGAGTTTGTACGCTTAGCTACAGAGAAACGACCTGGCATCCACACACTTGCCTTGGAGACGCGGATCGCGTCCATGCTGGCAACAGTAGACGCTCACGAGTGCCAGTCAGTGCGGGGCGGAATGTTTGTCGGTGTTTATGTGTATGCCAACTACCCAGTAGTACAGACAAGGACTAATCCGTCACTCAAAGACCCAAAGCTCGCCCACAGCATCCAGTTCAGCCTGCACAACAGTATCGACATCCTCGCCCGAGGTAAGGGGGAATGGATTTTTGACAAGCTCCACCGCCAGAGCTGGTTCCTTTTTTATCCGACGTTTGGTCTCTGCCTCAATGAGCTGTTTGGATTGCTCAGCGATGAGGTCGGACACAATACATAATCCAATAACTCACCGTCCCGTATGTGTGGTCCAAAAAATCTTCCATGGAGTAGCTCGGCTTTGTGAACGCCTCTTCGAATATCCGTGCCAATGTAGACACCGCAGAGTCATAGTGCTGCTTATGCGTGTAAAGCTCCCACAACGACGAATCAATTGCGCCTGTGGTGTTCGGGTTGGGTTCATCCGGTGAGAAAGGGTCTATGCAAACCTGTCAGAAAGTGATGGCATGAAACAATTTTCGACTCGCCGGTGAAGGGGCCATTCACGTCTTGCGTCCGATGGATCATCACCATTAGAGCAGGATGCCGCTTAAGGAGGTTATAAACCAATGGTATGATCATGATAATTGCAGCAGGTGGTGCAGTGAGAGAAAGCCGGGACAGTCTCTTGACAAATGATGCAAGGAGTGATGCTGGTAGATGACTAGGAATGAAATCAGTGACATTGGGTTCATAGGTTTAAGTAGTATGAAAACTGACGTTGAGCTCAAAAAGAGGTCAGTCAGTCGGAAAAACCTTGCGCGATGTTTGAGGTGAAGAACGTCCCTGTCAAGGAAGGCGTAAAGCCGGGTATAGAACGACGGGTAATCTCTGAAGACAAGGCGTCAAATAAACGTTGTAGATGACAAGTGACTACTCCCAGGTTATAATCTTTAATCAAGGTGAACAGGGCATTCAATGCCAAAAGGCCCACAGTTCCCCCTAGTAATGTGAGAACATGCACCTGTTGACTGCGAGGATTATTTACCAATGTCAACACATGCGGTTATCCAGTCCATGACCAGGATTGGTCTCGTCAGATGTGGAAGTATGCCTCTATGCATGATGTTGAGAGCTCGTGTCGTAAGTACGCGGTTGGCACTGGTCGGTATAGACGAAAGGTGAGGTAGAAAGGTGAGCCATGTTCGTGTAAACACGGCGCGGTGGGCTCGCAGTGAGTGAAGGGATTGATGGAAGGTCAGCTGGTGAGTCCTGCCTTGCACGCCCACGGCCTTTTTTGTGCTTCTCGCAGTTGGATCGTCGTCAAAAAACTTCTTCCAATCATCCTGCTCGTCTTCGTTCTCCATATCGTGTGGCTCGTCGTCTTCCCCATTGATCTCGCTCGCCTTGCCATTCTTGGGCTTCGGAGGCTTCTTCCCGAATTCTTCCACCCACCACGCATTCAGCTCCGAAGGCTCGGTCGGAAAGGTGGTCAACTTCTCTAAGATGGATAACAAATTTCCGGGTAGATTGGGATGGTCAGTGGACGAGTATTTTGAGAGTACGAAGCTAGCAAAGAACTGTAAATTACACAAAAGTTCGAGATCACAACAGGGTGCATACGTTCCCTCCCGGAGGAAACACCACCGGATGTCATCATAGACGGTAAACCAGGTGTCCACAAAGTGCTCCCGTACGTCTGGGGCTGTCTTTCCCGCAAAGGACGCGGTTGATCCGCGTCGGGCAGAAGTAGGACAAAGGAGAAGTGCTTGCGCGATACGCTTGAAATGTGAAAAATGGAATTGGGGTTGATTTTCGAGGTTCGATTTGGTTAGCGAAGTCGAGAGATGCTTTAGTAGGGAGAAAAGGATATCGAGAGCGGATTTCTGGAGGGAATGTATAATCGGAATAACGCTCGAGAATATTGTCAACTCACCCTCAATGTAGCCTCTTCGTCCTGCAGTAGGCCAAGGAGGAGGTTGACATAGGCGTCAAGTCGCTCCCAGACCCACTTTCGTACGACCTTTGCGGCGTCACCTCCCCCAGGTGCAAGTTTATTGCTGGATATGATGACGACGAACACGCGATACAAGCTGTAAATTGCCTTGGACATGTCCTTCGCGTCTGATGCATTCTGAGCAATGTCTAGAAGATCGGAAAGAGGGTTCAAGGATGCGTTATTGGCTACGGCGGCAGTAATGTGAAGCTCGAGATCCTTGGTAACAGTCTCACTGGCTTTTGTCCTTTGTCTCTTTGATGGAGGCGGTAAAGAGCTAACAGGCATCGCCGTACTGAAGGAAAAGATGAAAAGACCATAATGGGCAAGACCCCTGTACTTGGATGATCACCAGCGCATCGACGTCGCTACACCTAGAGCGGCATCGGTTGGCAATACACATAGCTTGCAAAGGCGCTTGCGGGTCGTGTTGCTTATCATTCTGCGTATCTCGCCATCACTCTGTCCGAATGAATCCAACCGGTGACCATACCTGGTACATAGCAAAGGTCCTGGATAGTCTCCCCTCTGGCTAGGCGGCCTATTATGTAGGAAAGCAGCCCTTCCTACACCTCTAAGCGGTCCTGGGATTCACTGCGAAAGCTCGCTGTTCCTTGACGCTGAGACTTGCGTGGGTATGGCAGGACGATTACGCGATGCAACAAGCCCACCCATCGACCGTTTCTTCGACCAGTCATGCATCTCTCCTCCCTTGCCTTGGCCCGACGACGTGCCGCCCTCGCTACCCAAGCCACGCTATGGAACATGCGCTTATTCCACTCGTCGCAACGACGTTGCGAGCAATATCGGGATGTCGGCCAAGAGGTACGCGCACGGGTGATTTCTCGGACTCGAATGATGCTCACGGTGTCTGTCCCAGACCTTCAAGCAAGTCGTCCTCAACGAGGGTGCAAACGATAAGGTCGTTCTGGTCGACTTTTATGCCGAGTTGGTGACTGCACGGTCTCGCGTTGTCAATGTCTGACTTGTTGGTATCTGGCGTGCAGCTGGTGTGGACCGTGCAAAATGATCTCGCCCATTTTGGAGAAGCTCACTGGGGACGCCAACGTCAAGACTGGGAGCGGACGTTCTCTCGACTTGGTCACCGTCGACACTGACAAGGAATTCGAGCTCGCACAACAGTATCACGTTAGTCTTCCGGTTTGTTGCTCATGCTTTCGATCAAACACATTTCGCAGATTCGTTCACTGCCGACGGTGATGGCCTTTAAAAACGGACAGCCAGCCAACCAGTTCGTTGGTGCGCTCAGCGAGGGAGAGATCCAAAAGTTCCTGCAACGGCTGTAGAGGAGCCTTGTTTCTGATCGTAGGTTCTAACCTGCATACATGTCTGTCTGCTATAGACGTTTCGGTAACGTAGAACGTTGGAAGAAAAGTCGAACCTCGAATCTAACTGGGAGGATAACAAAGAGAAGAAAACAGAGAACAAGTATCCGAAATCGGGGTGGGTGTGATACAGGCCAATGGTATGAGAATCATCGCCCAGAGGGGTGACGAGGACGTGCTCGTTCGAGGAAATCACTGTATGCTACAGCAAGTGGGTCCACGCGAGCTTTGGGGTGCATACGGGTCTTCAGCTTTTTGGACTGGACCCCATACAGATGGAACCTGAGAGTGGGTGAACGGCTATGAAGAGATGGATGAAGGTGGTACGGACGAGGTGGTCTTTGGTAGTTTTACAATGCCTGATTAAACTGCGGAACGGTGAGGGTGGTGTAAGAGGGGGATAGACGGCATTACGGACCTTGCACTGGCTTCACTGACACGGATTCGCGGTCTCGCTAAATCTTCGCGTAGGCGCTGATTATGCTCCAACAAACGACGGTATCGCAGTTCGGACATGGACTGTCTGCCGCCTCGGGTGCTCATGTCGACTCGAGGGGGGGATGAGAAACACAGGAGCTGTGGAATGTGTCAGCATGTGCGCAGTGGTTTTTATTCGCACTGACTTGTCAGCGTCAGTGTCGGGCGACACCCTGGAAACGACGAGACAGGATGGGATTGAAAGGGCGACGGTGATGGTGGTATGTAAAATGAGATGAACTGCCAAGCTGTAGGACCCTTTTCACACGTCGACGCTCAATTAAATTTGACCAAGACATTTAAACAGCTAACACTACAATACAGCAGGGTGCGACAAGAAAAGTGTGCAGTCAATACTTTTCGAGGATGCCGCGGAGAAGGTTTTCCTTGGCCTTTGCATGGTCTTCGGCGCCGAGATGTTTTGCCTTGTTGTCGAGACTGGCTACGAGTCGTTTGGTGTCGACGGGCATTTGATCGGTGCAACGACGAAGCCGCTGAACTGGGAGTAGTGTCAGATGTGAGCGTGATAGGGAAGAAACATGGTGCACCGTGGTCGTGCATGGTGGTCTTGAATGTTTGGAAGAGGAGATCGCTTTGGCGGGCGAGGTCGTCGAGAGTGGCGAAGAGGGCCTCGAGGGAGCGCTGTGGGGAGGGGCGAGGTCATGAGAGAGGGCAAGGGACGAGGTAGACACGCCTTTGTGTCGTCGCAGACGGACTGGGCGGCAGTCATGTCGCGGCGTGCGGCATTCTCGAAACGGAGGGAGGCGTGGTCGAGGCGTGTGAGGCCGTGCGCGCGCCTGGGGAACACGTCGTGGTGGATGGCATCGTGGAGCTGCTGTGTGTGGTGGAGGACGGGGATGAAGGCGTGCCTAATGAACTCTTTTCCGGTGCGGTGGTGGGCGGCGAATGCGGGGGCGAGACGGTCAACAAGGGCTGTCCTGTCGACGAGGGTTGTGTCGTCGTCGCTGGCGGGGGAGTGAGCGATGTGCGGATCAGCAATGGGGGACGCACTCGTCGAGGAGGCGGAGCCAGTCGTCGTCGTGGTCGACTTGCATGGTGGACAGGGGTAATAATTGAAACTCAGACGGTGGTAATTCCCAGGGTTCTCCGGTGAAGTCGCACTCTGAATCAGCCTTGCTCGTCGTTGCCCTTGTCGTTGTCTTTGTCGTCCTCCACCGCCATGAATGCGCGTCCTCACAAACAGTCCATGTCCGAGCTCAAGCTCCGCAGACTCACAGAACACAACCAGCGTCTCCGTGAAGACCTCGCACGCCCACGCATGCGGGTCAGCGAGGCCAGCGCAAGGTACCGCATACACCCACCCCTTTTCGCCCCGCTTACAATCCTCACAGCTTGATACGCTATTGCAAAACGACAAAGGACCATCTCGTGCGTCGTACCCTCCCCGCCCCATTCTCTCCCTCACTCCCCTCTAGGTGCCCTCTGTATGGGGTCCCGTCGGCAAGGGTGAGGACCCATATGCACCACCGCAAACAGGTTGCAATTGCGTCGTGATGTGATGCCTAGTCTTCCTATACCCTCGCCGCCCGGCCATACCCCTCCCTCATCCCGGGGCAGACGCACTTCCATCTATACACAAAACTCCACATTCCTTAGCACTCTACCATACACCCACAGTCTATCTCATCCTCCAAAATGCTGGACGATGTTCCTCTCTGCTGCATGTACTATGCTCCTTGCTCCCTCCCATACGCTGTCTCTTCTTTTTCTTTCTTCGCCTCTTTGTCCTCTTTGCGCAGCCCCATTCTTGGTTTATCCTTGCATCCTTTTTATACGTCTTTATCGTCGGCGAGCAAGCTTGTGTGCATCTATATGCAAATGTACATGTTTGGAACAACTACACAGTCCACCTTGTTCAACAACGCTTTGTGTTGCACATGAGGTAATAACAAAACATCCGCTTGTCCGGGAGAACGCGTCGCTTGTTCCTTGCTCTCTGCCATCATGATCACCGAGCTTCGTCTCCAAGTGCGCGACGTCGTCCGTCCTTTGGCTCTCAAATACGGGCTCAGCATTCTCCCCGAGTTTGCTGACATCGTCGTCATCGCGTGGCTCTTCTTCACCGCACTCCAATACAGTCTCTCTCCAGCTATCGCCAGGACCCTCTTCCCCGTGTCCTATGGCAAGGCCGACAGGAGGACGCGAAAAAATTGGTACCTCCTTCTACGCCCACCTCTCCCAAACACTGACGCTCTCCACAGGGACATGCATACCGTCTCGTTCGTTCATGCCATCGTCGCCGTCTTGCTTGCTTCGCAGTGTCTCGGTGCCAAAAGCCTCGACAATGATCGCGCCTTCGGAACCTATCCCAATGCTACCTTTTTGTTGGCAATCGCCGTTGGGTGAGCGTCCCTCGTTACAATTGTCACACCGTCTCACCACGCCCATCAGCTATTTCATCTGGGACGCCATCGAGTGCATCGTTCACTTTACCGAAATTGGATTCGTCGTCCATGGCAAGTAATCTGGTGCATCGTCCATCCTCTCTGCCTGATGCTTTCACCAGGCGCAGGCTGTCTCCTCATCTTTGTGCTTGCTACTGCGAGTGTCTGCTTCCGTTGCTCTCCCAGCGTCTCTGATGATCCCTACAGCGCCCGTTCGTACACTATTATGTCGTTCGTTTTCTGCTCTGGGAAGTGTACGTAATACCCTGCGCGACATGACACGTTCGTACACTGACGTGGCTACAGGAGCACAATCTTTCTCAACATAAATTGGTGCGTTCGAATACGTGTTAGGCCGTATGAGCCGTGATGCTATCTTGTAGCAGGTTCTTAGATAAAACGGGCAAGACCGGATCTCGATTGCAGTGGGTGAACGGTATCGTCTTGTTGTCCACCTTTTTCTCTTTTCGGCTAGCTTGGGGTGCAAAGATGGTATGTTTCAAGTCGTCCTGCTCGTTTTGGATGCTCAACGTTGCACAGTCGTATGACTTTTTTGTTACATTGAATGGCGTTTATACCCAACTTCCTCTGTTTTACATCATGGTCTTCGGAGTGACCAACCTAATGCTCCAAGGTCTCAATTGGTTCTGGTAGGTGTTGGTGGCACGCTGGTGGTGTGTCATGACCAAGTGTGTACGGTGCAGGTTTACGAAAATGATCGCTGCACTCCGGAAGCGATTCGACGGCAAGCCTGTCAAGGTCAAGTCGAGTGGACACGGCACCCTCAACGGCAATGGAACGAGCAAGATAAATGGCCACCTGGACTGATGTGATGGAATCATACACAAATCGGAACAAGGATTCGTTGATAGATGATTTCATGTCATGCAGATATACCAGATATACTAAAATTGCTAGGCAGCTGTGGGGGCGAGACAGAAAGCAGCCTGAACCTGGGATCTGACTGAGCGCTCCCAGGAAACGAGATTGGGACGGCGAGCAACTTGAATACGTGTGGATTCGTCGCTGCTGTGGAGAAGCGTGTGGAGATACGCAAAGACGAGTGCATCGAGGGCGGTGGGTTTCCTGCGAGAGGTCAGAGAGAGAACATGAGCAGGGAACGGGACGTACCGAGAGCCTAGGAACCATTTGTCGGCGGCGAGACGGTCAGAGAGTGCAGCAATAGCTTCAACATAACGCGCTTGGACCGAGGACGAATCGATCTTGGCACCAAAGGGAGGAAAGGGAGAAGTAAAGCCGGTCGAAGGGGGAGGCGGAGGATTCAGAACCATAACTATGGCGCGACTTTTGCCTGAGTTGGACTTGAAGAGAGAAGCGTCGGGTTGGGAGAGGAACTAGGGAAGCTATGAGGGACGACAGCGGGGGTGGTGGAGAACGCACCAGGGCCGCGTGTACGGCACCTTCGAGGAGGGCGATCCAGGCATGGCTCTCGTCTTTGGCGGACTGGTCGCGATAGCCGTCGAGGGGGTCGGGAGCGTGGTCGAGACG
Source organism: Xanthoconium stramineum (assembly GCA_038090315.1). Taxonomy (NCBI): domain Eukaryota; kingdom Fungi; phylum Basidiomycota; class Agaricomycetes; order Boletales; family Boletaceae; genus Xanthoconium; species Xanthoconium stramineum. Next base: position 143,177 of record JBBPMO010000004.1, read on the forward strand.
TTCATCTGCCCAGGCGGGGATGCTGCGCGGGGGAAGGAGACGCGGGGATGCGTCTGGGAGATGGAGGTTTGGAAGACGGGCATCGAGGGCGCCTTCGGGAGAGATGTCCCAGCGGACAGCGATGTGGTTGAGACCGCGGAGGGCGAGATACGCCTGCCATTTGAGACACTCGACGTCGGTGCTGAGGAGCGCAGCAGCGTTGCGCGGGGGCGCTATCCAAAGGGTGGGCTGTACGACCTGGAGACGGGTCTGTACGCCGACGGGTGGGTAAGTGTGGAGGGGGAAGCGTGAAAAGAAAGCGGGGATGTCCATCATGGTTGCGGTCAGACCATGTCGACACCATCCGACTCAGCGTCGTCCCTCCCTCGCTCACAACCAGACACAGCGCCGACGCGTCCGTTCAGGTTCACCTGGGACCCGGCGAGCAGAAGAGGACCAGCGAGCATCTCAGAGACCACAACTGCCGACGGTCCCGCCAACGACACATTTGCCGCCCTCCCTCGCGTGCACATCCCCGACGCCTGGTCCAGCACCACGCAGGGCTTCAACGGTATGTATACCCTATCCCACTCCCCCAGTCTGCTCATCCCACCCAGCCGTGTCCAATGTGCTCAACAACCCGCACAAGCGTCACGCGCCCCCAAAGGCACATTCGGCCCTCCCTCCCGTACAACCCGCCGTCCTCCCTCGCGTAAAGCGCAAGGACTTTGACCCCTACCTCCGCGCAATTGCCCCGGAGTGGGATCGCTTCGTCCAAGCCGCTTCCCCTCGGTCCGACGCTCCCACCACGCCAAGGCTACTCACTCCCCTCCACACCGTCCCCTCCGTCTTCTTTGGCCCAAACTTTGATCTTGCAGACCCTAACACGTTCGACGCGGTCACAGAACGCGTGCAGGGTGACGAAGATGCCTCCGATCCCTCCTCGCTCTCCTACTCTCTCCCTCTCCTAGAAAAGCTCTCTCACCACGCAGACACCATCGAGCAACACCTCGTCCGTGAAATATCCCTTCGTTCCACCTCCTTCTTTGCCGCACTCACCAATTTGCAAGACCTTCAATCAGAATCCGAGCATTGTCTAGATCGCATAGGCAAATTGCGTACACTCTTGAACGATCTCGATAACACCGCCATCCGTGGCCTCCACATCGTCCGTAAAGAATGCAGACTCTCCAATCTTGCGACCGTAACTCTTGCAGTCCGCGAACTTGCCTCCGTCGTTGAAATGTCTTCAGTTGCGAGAGGCTTAGTCGCTGCAGCTCAATGGGGCGAAGCACTTGATGTCATCGACACCATCCAGTCTCTCTTTAATCCGTCCCCCCAAGATGCCGCCGTCTCTCTCGGTCCAATCGCGAAGCAGCCTACACGTCAATTAGACGATGACCCTTCTCAGCTTTCCCCTACCACAGGGTCCACCCCATCCCAAATACGACCCACCGCCGAGAGCTCACCCCTGTCCTCCGTGCCCTTATCATGTCTCACTGCCTTCCATTCCCTACCCGCTCATCTCCGGGTCATGCACACTGAGATAACCTTGTCACTGACAGCAGATCTAGTCTCTGCACTCAAAGCCGACTTACTTGATCGCGTGAACTCGGGTTCCGAGGCTTCTCATCTCGTCGGGGACACGGATATCTCCCTCAAAGACCGTCTGCGGCCGCTGCTCCAGGGCCTTTTGCGTACGAATGGTATTCGAGAAGCAATCGTTACTTGGCGGCAAGTTGTCATGTCCGAGGTGAAAGGGATCATGAAACACGTAGGTGCAACGTCTCCCCCCTTCACGATCGCTCAGGAATTAATCATCACTTTGCAGCATTTGCCGTCATTTGATCCTGATGAGGATGAAACGAGTCCCAAAGTGGTAACAAGGCATGTAGCACACTTGACGGACGTTGTATCCTCATCTCACACAACTATGGTGGCTTTCCCAGCCATTTACGCTCAATGTCCCAGGAGGATTTCTCTTCCACTGTCTCTAATGTGTGCAAAAGTCTTTTGAATGGCATCGAAGGGCTCCAAGCCCAGAACGGCGTCCTGAGGGACGTTCTCGAGAGTCACATGTGAGTAGACACCGTTTGCTTTGCGCCCGCGTCTTGTATTCGACTCCGACACAGATCTCCACCCGCATCGATAAACCTTGCGCCTCTACAAGAAGAGCTATCGGACATTCTCTCTTCTGCAACAGACTTCTCGCACAAGCTAGTTGCCAAAGTTGTTGGTTACCGTTCAGAGCAGCTCGCCCAACTAGATCTGCCGAGCTTCCTCGTGTTCTTCAATCTGTCATGGGACTTTGTCATTAAATGTGAAGTCATTTGCCGACGCATGATTATGGGGCTAAGAGGTACAATCCTTGGTCAGGTAAGTTTACGCCCTCAATCCATTGCTCCATTTCGACCGGTTACATGATCGGTTCTCGCCCAGGCCCGATTATTCCTGCAAGCTTTTCACCAATCAAGGATCAATCAGTCCGCCAAGCTGGTGGAAGATGAACAATGGAATCAAATGGATATCCCACCCGCGGTCCAGCATGCCGCTGACGTGTTAGTCGACTCTGCCGTTCGGGATTCTCCTGAACTCGTTGTTGGGGCCAAAGCCCCATCGGTCGCTCCACCTTCACCTTCGACGAACGGAAAAGGCACATCCGCTCATGGCAAACAAAATGGCTCAACAGTGCCGCTGGCCAAGTACATACACATTGAAGAGCGACCCTATTTCTGCGTCTCAGCGACCGGGGCTGTTCTGGGGCTTTTGTTGGAATATCTGAAGCTCGTAGTCAATCTTCCAATGTTGAACACGGACACAATGAGCCGTGTCATCGAGTTTCTCAAAGCGTTCAATTCGAGAACCTGTCAAGTAGTCCTGGGGGCGGGTGCCATGCGCTCCGCTGGGTTGAAAAATATCACAGCAAAACATCTTGGTTAGTACTTTTCTTATTGTTTTGCACTGCGTGCGAACTTTATCGACCGGTCTAGCCCTTGCTTCCCAGTCACTCTCCATTATGGTGGCGCTCATCCCGTATGTGCGGGAAACGTTCCGGCGCCATCTTAGTCCAAACCAGGCAGTCATGCTCATCGAGTTTGACAAACTCAAGCGGGTGCGTCCGGGTTCGTCATGTCTGAGGGTTATCGGGCCGATGACGGGGTAAAGGATTTCCAAGAACACCAGAACGAGATCCATTCGAAATTGGTTGCTATTATGGGTGACAGGATCAGTGCCCACATCAAGTCACTGCAAGTCAGTCATACGCCACGTATCTGGGACTATGAGCTAACGAAACGACAGGTGGTTAACTGGGATGTATCAAAGCAAGGCGGCGATGGCGTCAATGATTATATGGAGCTTTTGATCAAGGAGACCGTCACATTGCACAAAGTCCTTTCGCGGTATCTGTCCGCACCGATCGTGGAGGTTTGTCCATTGAACAGTTTTGTCGCCGCCGTCATTCATGAGAACGGGTTTTGTAGTATGTGATGTCACAAGTCTTTGCCGTCATCAATCACCGCCTCTCCGAAGAGTACGGTCAAATCGAGTTACAGAGCCAGGAGGCCAAGGACAGGCATGTGACGTGTTGAAATCTCCATCAACGTGCTACATCTGACTATTTGCAAAGGATGCTAGCAGATGCGCAATTTTTGCATCAGAAGCTGTCAGTACTGAAAAACGTCTCTGCTCCTACCAATATGCTAGAGACCCTCGTGGCCGAGAAATCGATACCTCGCAAGTCCACACTTGGCAGCTTGCGTGCTGCGGGACCCAACGAGCGACTCAGGGGACTCCTATCTCGGAGAGAGAGCACCAAGCTGGACAAGCCATTGCCGTCTCCTACACATAGTCCCCAGGCATCGTCCTCAAATGGCACCATCGCAGACGAGGTTATGGGAGACTCCGATCGGGTCATTCCATCTCCTCGTACCAGTTCCCGCAGCTCTGACCCAATGCGGACGGGAGCAAAAGCACCCCCTCCTGTAGAAGGCAATAGCACTGGGCGTGATATGTTGCAAAGCGAGGAAGAGTCATTGGAAAAACCAAATCCAATCTCGTCGGTGTCGTCGTTGAGTGGTCTTAGAGACCCTTGTGGTAGTAATGGCGATGTGCAGCATGCCACATTGCCAAGCTAGTACGATTACCGTACATGTGGACGGTCTGATTGTATCTCCCCACCTATTTACGCTGTCGATTTTATTCATTCGGATTCCTGACCCGATCTACATTGCCCTGAGATGTGTTTTTGGCCCTGCTAGGCACGCCGGCACCAAGGCTTCATCGTCAAGGCACCTTTTTCACACAGTACACTGACTCCGGCGGAGACAAGGCAGACCGAGAAGGTGCACGAACGTTATGGAAACACAATACATGCTCCTGTGTCGTCAGTTCGGAGATACCAAAGGATTTGCGAGATGCCGTGCTGCACTGCACATAGTCGGTACTTTTTTTTCGCGCAGGTGATGGCGTGATTCGGGTCGTGGTATCCCCTTATCCCCATGACCCAAACGGTCGCCACATTCTCGCCATTGGGTGTGCTCAACGACCCGAGCGGTGATGGCGGCACGAGTCAAACGTGCGAGTGCATACCATTTTGGGGGCGCTTGCAGATTAGATATTAATTTTTTGTCATATGTGACATGACCTTTGGTCTTGTCCGCTTTGAGTCATTTCTTACTACAATTTGTGAAATTTCCATTCCTCCTGTGCCGTCCCCATATTTAAACACCAGTCCAGTCCTCCCGCCCTTCTCCCCAACGCCTCTACGTTCTCCCTTCCAGACAGCGCTCCGTCCCCCCCTCTTTCCCTGCTTGCTGTTGATCCCATGTACGAGGAGATCTGCCTCACATGCTCCAGGCAGCTTCCTGACGACAGGTGGGTACCTCTCCGAATGTCCAGGACGTCCCTCACGTGTAAACCAGTCGTGCCTACTGTAGCGACGAGTGCGAGGCCCTCGACGTTCACAACTCGCCCTCAATCTCCTCCGCTAGCAGCGCCCTTTCTTCGCCTTACATCGACCATGCCCTCGGTGGCGAAGTACCCGCCCTAATGGCTTCCGCCCTAGGGAATGCGCTCACCAACTTCCGGAAACGCGACAGATATTCCACTTCCTCATCTTCCTCATCTGTCTCTTGGTCCGTCTTTACGGATGCCGAAGATGACGAACCTGCCGTCGGAATAGACGATGATTCCGGATACGAAGCTGACTGCGTGGAGCCCAGTATCGACCCTTCCATCCGTTCCATTACTTCGCACCATCCCGCAAAACCGTCCAGCTTAATGTACACTCGTCGACCTTCCGCAACCAACCACCATTCCATGATCCCCCTCTTGCACCGCCGCACTTCCTCCAGTTCCTCTTTGAGTCATATTCCCTCTTCCACAGATGACGAACTTGATCCCGCACATGAAACGTCTCATCACCGCCGTCATGAATTACCTATCTTATCACGGGAGCCAGAGAAGGACAAGTCGACCGTAACGTCGAAAACTAAAAAGAGCCGCAATCGTGCGAGTCTGCCAGCATACTTTTCGCTTCTCCAGATAAGCTCCCCACAACGATCACACGCCCCTCCCTCGGGCAATACCGTTGACCATAATCCGCGACCATCCCCTCCGACTCCAAAATTGGCTTCATTGCTTACTGCGACTGGCTTGCGTTCTACGCTAGAATCGACACCCCGCGGTCGGCGTCGCGAACCAGAACCATCGCAATATGCCGTCCGCTCCCGTTCACCTTCACGGACTCACCAAGATGCAGTGGCACCAGAGTCCCGCAGGCGACAGGACAGCCGAGGTAGTGTGGAGCAGGTATTTGACTGGACCTGTGCTCCCATGTCTAGGGGTCGCCCGACTGCTCGACGCAACAGTTCTCCTCTTCCCAAGATGGTGCTGGGCATCCACGAGTTTGAAGACTTGGCCTTGGTCGCTCCTGTCGCTCACAACGAAAGACGTGGACGTTACCGCGCACACGAACTCCAGGGTCGGGGATCTTCCCGAGATGCGCCTGGCTACGGGAACGGACGCAGTGGCCTGAGGGAGCGTGAGCGTACTGCAGGTCGCTGGTAGTATCGCTTTCCAACCGATGGTGCCCTCATCTGTCTTTCACTCAAAAACGTCACGCTCTAGGAAAGGAAAGGAAAAGCAGGCTGCGCCTATGAACTGGTTTACTCTTTCGTCATTTTTGCATCATCATCAAAAACACTAGCATTAACCCCCTACTCGCGTTCTATTCCGTTCTACGTACTATATCTATATCTCAAGAACCCAAGTATTGACTCAAGAAAACTTACGGAACCCATACCAACACTGGCAATTTTGCCACTTGCATGCATCTGTTATTTATCGCTATCGCACACAAAACGTTACACCTTTTTTTTCTTTTACATCGAGCATCTTCATGCAGCATAGTTTGCAATTTGCAGAGGCCCTTTTATTCTTCTGCCTTGATTTTCCACGGTGGCAGGGTAGTCTAATGTGTCATTATATGAGCATTCGTAACTAGGACGGGTCTTTGATAATAATGTGTGTCAACCCCCCCTGGTAATGAAATGGAAGGGGGGTCGCTTTCCATTCTGAATACGTGAGCAGGCCTCACAGCCCGAGCCCGTCAACAGCGAGACCAAGGCCCTTGCCAGTCCCTCTCTTTCACTGACCCATTGCCCACCAGAAACACTCCAGATCTACACTTGCAACGCTGGAGGCGCTGCATGTCAATCCAACCATTCCAACAGCAAACTAGTCACCATTGATCCAATCACCCGACTGGACTTTGCCCAGGACGCCCGTCCTACACGCCAGGGACCCGCTTCAAGGCTGGAACCAAGCCAAATTACAGCCACGTCAAGACATTCCATTCTCCAAACACAGCCACCCAGTCCTTTAGTTCCTTCGACACGTCCTCGCGCTCTCGTAGAGGACTCCGAGGGTGACTCACCCCCTGCTGCCCCCTCAGGTGCGCTTTCTCGCGAACTCAACCCGGCCTATGCTCTGATCCTATACAGACTCGTCCAGGCTCTACAAGAGACAACGAATAGACAGCCAGTCCATCAATCCTTCCACTTCCACCGACCACACACACACGGACAGAATGTACATTCCCCGTCCAGACAAACTATCCACTTCATCGACATCCATCAGTTCCATCCCGGAGGCCGGCCCGTCCTCCATCACTTTGGATAAGGCAACCCGCTCTAATGGCATCGCTACCGTCAACGGGTTCAAGCTCAACGGGTCCCCTTCGATGAGCAACGGCGTCTCCAAGCACAATTCCTCCATAGCGCGCGTCTCCCTTCCCGGTACCGCGTTGTATGACGACCCTTATGTAGACAGGGAAGAATTCGTCAGATTGGTGATACAGAGTCTACGAGACGTAGGCTACATGTAAGTCATCGTCCTTTGATCAGTTCTGTGTTGAGTAGCATTCTTGTAGTGAATCTGCTGCCACTCTCGAAGCAGAATCGGGTTACTCCTTGGAGGCACCCGAAGTCACCGAATTCCGCCAGCATATTCTCAACGCAGACTGGGCAAGCGCAGAATCGTTGCTCTCACACCTTACTGCGGCAGATGACGAGGCGATCTGGGTACGATCAACACGCGTTTATCATACAGCTCGACGGCTCTGACATATCTATTCTTAGGAGGCACACTTTCTGATTGGCAGACAGAAATACCTTGAACTCTTGGAGGCCCGAAAGACAACAGCCGCGCTGCAGATCCTGCGAAACGAATTGGCCCCACTCAGCACAGACGCAGAACAATTACACGCATTATCAAGGTATGCATTAAAAATATTCCCGGATTATATCATCACATCTTTCCCGTCGTAGTCTGATGATGTGTTCGGACCCTGAGGACTTACGACGGCGCGCATCGTGGGACGGTGCATCTGGAACGTCGCGAAGAACGCTGCTCACCGAATTGCAACGTAAGCTGCTATGCCCTTCTTTTCAGGGTGATGTGAACAAACATTATAACAGATTTTATACCCTCTACGACGATGATTCCTTCCCGCCGACTCGCCGCTCTATTGACACAGTCGAGATATTATCAAAGAGAACATTGCTTATATCACAACGCTCCGATGAATGCTGTGTCTTTCTCATTGTTCTCTGACCACCATTGTGACAGAGAGGATTTCCCTTGCGTAACAACTACCGTCCTTGACGTACACACGGACGAAGTGTGGAACGTGGCCTGGAGCCATGATGGCTTACGTCTGGCGAGCGCAAGCAAGGATAAGACAGCCATAATTTGGCGGATCGGGGCAAGTGTTTCATGCTTTGCGTGGGATCAGAACTGACACCGCCTGTAGTTGGATACCGAGCCTTCCTCTCGTGAGTGTGTGGTAGAGTTTACACTCCGGGAACATCCCTTCCCTGTCGGTGCATTGGCGTGGTCGCTTGACGACTCAGTCCTGGCTACCTCCGCGGACCAGTTAATATTGCTTTGGGATACCAAGGTAACGATCATCTCTCCTATTGTGAAGGGGTGACGTACCAAGTGTTACTAGACTGGAAAGTGCATACACACTCTTGACTCTCATTCAGAGACCGTGTCGGCACTCGTGTGGTTACCAGACGGCTCGGGCTTCATGTCAGCAAGCCTGGACCGCAAGATATTTTCTTGGGTATGTGCATTTACCAGAGCATACATGAGTACATCTTACCTCGCTTTCAGGATATGGCTGGAAAGCTTCGAGACGATTGGTCCGGTGTGCCCATCCGTGTTACTGATATGGCTGTCACTCCAGACATGACGCGGCTTGTCACGGTTGGGATGGACTATATCTCAATATCACCATCAACAGCAGATGCTAGTCGAGGTGTCAGTCGTGAATCGACACCGCCTCCGACAAGCAACGGGAACGGCGCCACGGTGAATGGAGGCCGACAGTCGGAGAATCGGATGATTGTCTATGATTTAAAGAGCAAGGCCATTGAGCTGTGAGCGCCACGCCCTTGTTGCTTCCAGCTGACCCGAACAAGGGTTGTCTAGGTCGCTTCCCACAGACGGTGAACTAACCAGCGTGAAAATATCTGAGGACTCCCAATTCGCATTGATTAACCATGCACCAGATGTGAGAAACACTTAAATTTGGATCTCGGGTGGTCTATTAATGAGCTATATGATAGGAGGTACATCTGTGGGACTTGAACGAGGGCCGACTCGCACGCAAGTTTACTGGGCAACATCAAGGTCACCACGTCATCCGGAGTTGCTTCGGAGGTATTGATGGTAACTTTGTGGTCAGCGGAAGTGAAGGTCTGTATAGTGTTGTTGTTCATCATCTTTTCCTGACGCAATGATCACAGACCGCAACGTTTATGTTTGGCACCGGGACACTGGTGTGCTCCTTGAGATCCTCCCGGGACACGGAGTGGGAAGCGTTAATTCAGTCGCATGGAATCCACGGAACGAACGGATGTTTGCATCCTGTTCAGATGACTTTACGATTCGGATATGGGAACCGTTGCCTCAGTACGCCGCTGGCGGACTACCGTCTTCGGGTGATGTAGGGAGAAGTGGAAAGGGCAAGGGCAAAACCCGGTCATAGAGTCCTTGTGGTGGGTATCACAGATCGTGCTAATCATCCTTCATTTTGCATGGACAATTGGCATAAGCGTTACATTCAACTCAACTCGTTTCATCTGATCGGGTTTCACACATCGGCCGAACATTTCATTCCGTGATCTTCTCCCACTTCAACCAATGTCATGACATGTTACGCATAGTTACAATAACATTTATAGCTGGAACGTAAGATACTCGCAAATACATTGCTTTGCTGGCGTAGAATGGATCAAATCCAACAATGTCAACACGTGATCTCCACTTGATTGTCCACCGCACTCACGAAGCAGATGCAAATGAATCCCTGTGCGGCATGGCTCTCTCTAGCACTCGCTTTGTGCGCTCTGGCTCGTGACTCTGCTTGGAATGGCAAGACCCCACCGGGATCAGACAAACCTAAGGCATTCTTACCATTTTACGTTCCGCCTGGCGCCAAAAGTTACGACTCGTCGTCCCCGCTGATTCAGTATCGTGGGTCATGGAGCCAATCTTATTCCAGCTCATACATCGAAGGCGCATCCCGTTGGACCGACGAACCTGGCGCGCGAGCATCATTTGTTTTCGTTGGCACTGGCATCGAGTGGTTCGGATCACAAGACAGAATGCACGGGATTGCGACGGTTTCCATCGACAATCAACAAGTGGACGCCATCGATTCCTGGAGCTACGTTCCGCGCACTCAGCAGCGATTGTTTTGGAAGTACGATCTTCCGTATGGTAAACACCTCATCGAGATCGAGCATACAGGAAGGGGTGCCGAGGGCGTGGCTAGGCCAATCACTGACATTGACGCCATAGTCGTAACCAGAGGTCATGATTACGATAACGTGAAATCCGCACCGACTGGACTGGACGACGGCGTTCATAGTTACGATGGGAGCCAATGGGCTCTGGTGCAACGCGGTTCCACGGGCGTCGCTGCTATGCAATTGGTTGTCATATCTCCAAGTCACGCTCTCATAATCGACAAGGTGGAGCACAATCCGATATCGATCGATGGCCACCCAGCCTGGGGGGCGCTGTACAACCTTGATACCCAAGCCGTCATGCCTTTGAGAATACAGTCAAACTCGTTCTGCGCCGGTGGTACCTTTCTGGGTAATGGAACCTTGATCAACGTTGGAGGGAACCCCGTCATCGAGAGTTTCACCTCTGCTGCAGACTTTGGCCACCTGGACGGTCTGCAAGCCGTTCGCCTCTTCCATCCATGCCTTTCCCGCGATGTTTCTCACTGCCACATGTACGAGAACCATGCCCGCATCCGAATGGCAAGCCCCAGGTGGTACAACACCGTTATCAGGTTGTCTGACGGCAGCGCGATGATCATCGGAGGATCCAAGAAAGGTGGCTGGATCAATAATGCAACGGTCAACAATCCAACTGTGGAATACTGGCCACCCAAGTCAATCCATGGTTCAAACGGTTTGCCAATCCATCTACCGTTCCTTGTCGACACGTTGAATGCGAACCTGTTTCCGATCGCCTTCACTCTCCCGAATGGAAAAGTGTTCATGGCTGCCAATCAGGACGCCACGATCTACGACTGGGAGGCAAACACAGAACAAAGGCTCCCACGCGTGCCCAACGGAGTCCGTGTCACATATCCTATGGCGGGTGTCGGCCTTCTCCTCCCGCTATCCCCTGAAAACAATTACACGCCGGAGATTCTGGTATGTGGCGGCTCTACCATCGATGACACTACCCCCGGCTACGAAATATCGTCACAAGACCCCGCGTCCAGCCAGTGTGCGAGGATCACACTAACTGCTCCCGGGATCGCTGCTGGATGGGAAATAGAGTCCCTTCCTGAACCAAGGCATATGCCTAACGCTGTTTTGCTCCCAACCGGGCAAGTCTTTATTGTCAATGGCGCCAAGTCCGGGATATCTGGCTATGGCAATGTCAAAGAGCAGGTCGGAGAGTCAAACGCGGATAATCCAAATCTCACGCCGGTTTTGTACACGCCCGATGCACCCCCTGGCCAACGATTCTCCGCTGTGGGTATGAAATCGAGTTTGATACCTCGTATGTATCACTCAGTGGCGACATTGACACCTGCTGCGGATATCTTGGTTGCCGGAAGCAATCCCAACCTGGACAGGAGCGAAGTCAAATATGGGACGGAGTATAGAATAGAACGATTCCAGCCACCTTATATGAACGCAGAGCGGCCTGTCATCACGCGGCTCCCCCACAATATTTATTATGCACAACCATTTGGGATGGATATCAGTGTACCTTCTTGGATGAATGTCACTGAATCAACAATCAAGGGTGATTCTTTTTCCGTCTCTATCCACAGTCATCGGTTAATTATTTTCCAAGTCGCATTGATGGATCTAGGCTTTGTTACGCACGCAGTACACGCGAACTCTAGGCTAGTATATCTGACCGTTTCATCACTCCACAGCGGAGAAAACATTATCCTCTCCGGCCCGCCAGACGGTAATATCTATCCCCCTGGACCCGGATGGGTCTTTTTCATCGTCAACGGAGTCCCAAGTCGCGGGAAAATGGTCATGGTTGGGGATGGTCGAGACCCTCCCCTGGACGAGGCCGCCTGGGAACAGTAAGTATGCATGTGGTGATTACATGCAACGATTTCTAACTTGCGCAGCATGTTGAAACAGACCGTTGTTGACCAATTCGAGCAGTCTAAGAAGAAAGGTAAAGCTCATGGCCAGACATAATGTGAGGTGCTTGCCGAACAGCCTACTTCCGTTGCTGTTGCTCGGATTTGTACTGTATATTCACTGTTTTATGTCCACTGGTTTTCTTGGTAGTCAACTCGTCGTATGTAATACTAAGGCTCAAAGGATACACGATGCGATAGTTGAGATCATAGAGCCCGTTGTTTCATCCGACTGCTTACGGTCCTCAATCCGGCGTATACCTTTCCTGGAGGTGAACCAAGGATAAGGGATACAATTGCATCTCGCGCAATTTTGATGTTTTGGAACGATCCCATGATGTGGATTTTTCTAATCGATAACGTCAGAAAACGGGGGAAGAATGCAACGAAATTTGACAAACGTGTCCGCAAGAACGATTCGCGTGCGGCTTGCATTTTCTATTGTAAATTTCGTCTTCCCATCCTGTCCTGCTATCCGGCCTAGAAGAGGGATAAATAATGGTCGAGACCACGGAGACTTGCGTACCAATGGCACGCGACAAGTGATCGCCGTGCAACGTCTTCACGTCTTTGATTTCGAAAGAGTCGAGGTAAAGATCGTCCAAACGAAGAAGTGCGATAGCATCCTTCAATGTCGTTCATTGAGCAATAGTGCAGGCATGGTTCACACTGCTTACATTGACATCGAAACCCAATGCGTAGGCTTTGACGAAATCAGCTCCTTTTTGAATCGAGCCAACGTCTTTCGTGTGCCTCGAGGTCTGTATGGAGTGTTAGGTGTGTTGATGGACGACTGGCGAATGCATACCCGGATTTCGACGCATCTCCGTTGAACGTTCATTCTGACCTGCAGGCCAAGAATCTCTGTAAGAGGCGAGAATATATTGATCCAATCTTTTTTGATTGGTGTCATGCGATGCGGTGGTATGGGGATTCGTCGGGTCTCCGACTTGAGTGTGGCCGATTGTGCGGCAGCAGCTGGGAGAGCGGGGAATGATGGTACTGATTGGGGTTGAGGTGCAGAGTCGGGGTCGACGTCGATCTCGAGTTCGTCGTCCCCCTTGGCGTCGTTTGATTCTACGGGTCCTGCAACGATAGGATCCAGCTCCATGTCCTCGTCTCCGTCCACATTCCTTCGTTTCGTTGAGCTGACCCGTGCATTTCCATTGATGGCTGCCTTTCTCTTCGCAAGGCTTCTCCGGGTTTTCTTGGATGTATTAGGTTGGGTAGTAACATGGGTAACGACCATGATGGAGGAAGATAACGCTGAAAGTACTTCCTCACGTAATCACCCTTGTCTATGCCATGACCAACACCATCGGGAACACCAAAGACCTCGATGCCAGCAAAAGAGAAGGTAGGGGAGTTATACTGAACGTGTACATCGCCATGTCTCAGACCGCTATTCAGCTTTACAGGGCTTGCTCGGCTCTCTGGGGCACGCCAGCCACAGCTCATCGTCAGACACCAATTTTTCCGCAGAACAACTGCAGAAATTGTCGGAAAAGATCAGCGATATCTCGGGAGATGGTGCAGATCACAGTGCAACACAAGGAGACAAGGTACATGTGCCCCGCAAATGCACTGTACTCGTTTGCCGATACTCAAACTTCAGCTCCTGAACGAGGAAGGTCTTCCCATCATCGATATTGCCGAACCAGTCAATGAAGGTTCTCGAACGAGCATTTCACCCCCTCGCATTCTAGAACGAGAACTCATACCACTCTCTATTCTGCCGCCTGACGAAAGGGAACGGCGAAGACGCGAACGCGACCGTGTTCTTGATTTGCTGGAGGAAGAAGAACGTTTGCAGCAACTACAAGAAGAGAAGGATGCGGAAGAGGAACGAAAGGAAGCAGTTAGAAAACGAAAGGAGTCAGCCAAGGCTGAGCTGGAGCAGCTCAAGGCGGCTCGGGAGTTGCAGAAGAAGATGGGACAAGCTCTCGTCCGGCATGTCAAAGGAACGGGGGAGAAGAATCAAGAGGAAGACGCACGCTCAAAGCCTCGGGTCACATCTCCGACTACAAAGAAAAGCGTCTCCTTTGCAGACGCCTCAGCCATGGGAGACGGAGAAAGGGAACAGGAAATGTCGGAACCCCAGCTCGACTGGGGTGACGTTACCCCCGGTAGACTACGGGCGCAAAACCGCATACCTCTGGTAAGTGCAACCGAGGCACAGAAATACCCCATGAAAATGCACGTAGTCGAGCGACGCCCCACGGCAACCCCTACATCTTCCCTTCACAACTACGCAGATTCAGATGATGAGTCACCCTCAACTGGGGACCTTTCTCTACACGCGGAAAATGACCTCTCACACGAGGACAAATACTCGTCAAGCGATGATGATTTGTTGGATGATGAGCCGTTGGAAGAAGAATTCGATTACGATGCTGCACAACATCACCGCGAGATTGCTTTGGAATATTACAAGAAAAGACACGCCATTGGCGCTGAGACTGCGAATGTAATGGCTGCGTATACTGACGATGGCCACGAACAGCATGAAACCGTGAGTCACGCGAACTTCTGTGTATTCACTGAAATTAAGAATAACTTGAGTTCCAGTCCAATCAACAGTCGCCATTGTCGCGTTTCCGAGCGGACCGCATGGCAGCAGCATATGACAAGTCACACAGTCCCGTTTCCACGTCTATAGGTCAGACTGTCATTCCAGCCTCCCGTCAAAAGTCTCTTCGGAATTCTGTGAGGCTAGGCAAGCTGGAAAGTGATCAGCTGGTGGGAGGAGCTTCTGGAGAAAGTGGGAGCGAGGACGAGACCGTCAGAGAAGTGATTCAGATGTTGCGAATGGGTAACATTCAGAATGCTGGGCCCGATCTCAAGCCACCTTCATCATTGTCGACCGTCGTCCCTCACCAAGAATCGGAGGTCGTGGAACCAACGACGGTAGGGGCGTCAACAACTCCTCCCGGGTTAAAGCCATCGAAATTCAAAATGGCTCATGGAGGAACCACACAAAGGACTGCTTTCCAGGACAGTCACAGCCGGGATAACGTCCAGTCGCAGTCAACTATTTCGAACGTTGTAGAGCGGAAAGCTCCAAGGTCAGCCCCTAGCCAACGGTTCCCTATTAACAAACCCCGTGCACGATCTCCGGTCAACACTTCTGAACCAGGAGCTCCCATGGTCATCGACTCCCCATCATTCCCTATGCCTGCGGCTCATACTTCAACTGTTGTCCCGGGCCCCTCGTCTGCGGAAAAACCTATTTCGAGATTTATGGCTGGAAGGAAAAAATAAACAACCGGGAGTTTTAGTGCTTATTGTTACAGTATATCCAGTACTGTACTTTTGAACACGAATACACTGTGTTCCGAGTTTAGCAATAAATAAATAAATTTAAATTTAATTCATAGGGGGCTGACTGATAAATAGAATGAACTTCTCGATCAAATGCCATGATCCTGTTCAGCGTTGCTTTTCGTGTCCTTGTCGCTCTCTTCACGCAAAGTTATTTCCAACCTGATGAATACTTTCAAGCACTCGAACCTGCGCATAAATATGTTTTTGGTTATGGTCATCTCACCTGGGAATGGGTGAACCCCGAACCTTTGCGGAGCATGTTATACCCTGCACTCAACATTCCAGTATACTGGCTACTGAAGGTATCGGGATTGGATGTATACTCCTCGCTGGTGGTAGGTTTCGGCGCGTTTATAGTCGACGTATCTAATATCAATAGGTCGCTGCACCAAGAGTACTCCACGGTTCGCTTGCCGCTCTAACAGACGTGTGGGTACCAAAACTGGCCAGCATAGTCCTCGACGACGTGTCTACAAATGGAATCGCTGACCGCGCAGTTGTTTCGGTGTGTAGTTATGATCGTGTCGTGGAATCCTCCAGTCACCAGAGTTCATAGTACCTCCTTTCCGTGACCTCTTTCTTTCACTCGTTGTCCTTGTCAAGATCTTTGTCTAATTCACTGGAGGTATCCCTCACGACTATAGCCTTGACATATTTCCCGTGGGATACCTTAGTTGGGTCTGGTCTGCTTGACATGTGCGTCCTGTTGCACGACTCATTTGCTTGTGCATCGCATCTGACTAATCTTCGAAGGCATAAGCTCAGACGGAGCACCATACTCGCAGGTATCGCATGTGCCATCCGGCCAACCAATGCTATAATCTGGATCTACATGTTTTCTGTTCTCTTCTGGCACGTCAGAGGAAATGCAAAACTCTCATTATACATCCTAAGGGATACAGTGTGCATTGGGTCAGTGTTCGCCTTACTTCCTTGTGAATTGTCTTTTGATGTCTCTCCAAGCTCGACGATTCTTCTGACTCTTTATATGTTGGATACGTGGTTTTACGGCCGCTCAACGTTGACCTTGATGAATTTCCTGCGCGTGAACGCGTCACCGGTCTCATCCTTCTACGGATCGAGTCCCTGGCACTATTACTTCTTGCAGGCATTCCCAATTCTATGTACGTCGGCATTGCCCTTCGTCCTTCATGGGTTTTGGCTTGCATTTGCGAAGCACGGGTCCAAGTTGCATATCATGGCCGGGTGCATCGGATGGACTGTATTTATCTATTCGCTCATTGGACACAAGGAATGGCGATTTTTGCATCCCTTACTGCCCATGATGCATATCTTGGCCGCTGAAT